>WBMV01001233.1:532-139876 GCA_013396655.1 Campylorhamphus procurvoides | reverse complement strand
ACTTTTTTATACTTTATATACTCTTTTATACTCCTTTATGTTCTGTACCCCGAAACCCTATAAGTAAAGCACTCTTCTCTGCTTTACCCATATAAAGTTGTCCTGGAAAGGTTTTTTTCCCCCTTCCTTAAGGCAACAGGAGGAAAAAAAATCTTCTACTCCTTTTCTAGGTTCAGTTTCTCTTAATCACTGACACCTCTACCTAGTCACTCTAAGCAGTACAGTGAGATAGAGAATGGAGGCTGTGTCCATTTCACAACAGTACCTCTCTGAAACTCCTTTCTCCTCACACTTTTCCATTTCTCTGGCATAGGGTCCTCCATAGGCTGCAGTGTAGAGACTGGCTACACTGTGATCTTGTCCATGGGCTGCAGGGGACTCTATATTCTGGTACCTGAAGCACTTCTTTTTCCTTCTCCAACCTTGGTGTCCACGGTATGCCTGTGGCATATTTTTTCCCTTACTCCTTCAGACATTTTTTTCCCTCACTCCTCATTCCATGCAGTACTTTGTATTTCTTAAATATGTTTTCCCTGAGGAGCTTGGCTGTTGTTTTTCTAGTCTTCAGTAAAGCTTTTGACACCATTTTCCACAGCATTATTCTGGGAAAACTGGCTGCTAGTGGCTTGGATGGGAGGAAAAAACCGCCTGGATGCCTGAGATTAGTGGTGAATTGAGCTAAATCTATCTGCTGACCAGTCACAAGTGGTGTTCTCCAGGACTCAATATCAGAGCCAGTCCTGTTTAATATCTTTATCAGTGACCTGGACAATGGATCAAGTGCAGCTTCAGTTTGTAGATGAATCTAAGTAAGGCAGTCCAAGTTCTGTGTATCAATGGAGTGCAGATACTGTTCCCGTAAGTTGGGATGATATGTGTATGAGCAGTTGTTTCCTTTCCAACAGTTTGCCATATTGGGAATTTTTGTCCAGATGTATTAACTAGGATGTACTAACGGAGATCTTACCTCCATTAGATGTGGAATCAGCTCTTTCCTGCTGCAAATTCCTCCATTCTGTGCTTATCTCAAGTTCCCACTGTGGTGGCTCATCTTACAGCAAGTTTCTTCTGTGGCTTGACAGTGTTTGAGACAGACAGCAGTGCTCTTTAAGTCCTTACAGCATGATCTTCCATTTGTCCTGAACATTCCAAGTGATGGCATTCACTGCTCCATAACCCTCCCCAGCATGAAGATCAGACTGACACACCTATAGCTCTTTGGATCCTCCTTCCAGCCCTTCTTGCAGAATCAACCTTACGGACAATGACAAAGAACTGCCAGATATAAATGTCTGTATTAAGAGGAACAAGACAGACATCACTGGCTCTGTTGACTACAATTAGAATTCATTTGCCTGAAATCAGTCTATTCTACTTCAGATGTTCTAGGTTTCTGTCTGTCATACCAGCTGGGCCTCCTGTAGATCTTCTGTCATATCTGCCACTCCCATGGCCAGGTCGCCAGCTCTGTTGACAACTTGAATGACATTAGACACCTCATGTGTCAGCAACTGATCTCATGCAAGATCATAATTAATTCTAATACATTATAGACATACTTTGCATATCTAAATCCTCATTTAAAAGCTTTTAGTTCCTGAGTCCTATTTTCAGATTCTGGGTGCTAAGGTCATTTAAGCATCTATAGATTAGAATATAGTATAGAATAGAGCAACCCTGGAACCAAAAGTAAGAGCAATTTTCTGTTGGAGTAATAAGAACTACCCCTTTTATAATAGGGGATCCCTTGTTCCTCACCTCATCTGCTCTCTACACCAAAGGGGGAACTACTAGGGACAAACTCTATATGCTTGTTAAAAACCTGGCTTTACAATACATTTTCAGATGGGAAAAAGCCTGTAGAGTCCTTATTCATCCACTTAATTATGCTTGGGATCTGTGAAGAACAACTTACCCACATGATAGATATTGTAAAAGAAATTACTTGGTAGTTTATTTCAGGTTTAATAAACTCACAAAATCTTTAAACCTGTCTGCATCCTTAGCTTTGATGTTCATGAAGCAATGCTTTTGAATTTCATTTTCTATTTTCATTTAAACATTCTTGTAGTGTATAGATCATTATAGCTTCTTAAAAGTTCATTTGTGTTATAATAATCCATATGAGTTCTTGGCATTTCTGTAGAAAGACCATGCTGTGAAATCTTAATTCTTATGCTGTTATGAAAAACTTGTTTCTTTATAAATACTTCTTGCCTTAATCACTGAAAGATCTCCAGGCAGATTACATCAGATTGCCTTACTGTTCTCACTAATAAAGGCAAAGAATAACTAACACAGCATCCTATTTATTTGTGTTACTTCCTATAAAAAAATGTTTAACACCTTCAAAACAGAATTAAGGAATAAAGTAATGGAGTGAATGGAGTTGAAAAAGATACACACTAAATCTACATTGCACAAAGTTGGATAATATAAGCTTGTGATTTGATGCATTTTAAAGAGAGTTTTGCCAAACCTTTTGACTGAAGTAACAGTTAATCCGTGTATTGTTCAATGCATCAGATATTAAATGCAGTTTGCAGTACACAAAGTAATTGGGGGGGGGAAAAAAAGTAATGTTCAGTACTCAGGAAAACATTCTATCAATCAAATTTGTAGATTGACTTCTTATCAGAAACATATACATATTAATTCTATATTATCTCAAGCTTAGATTGTGCAAAATAACATCTTGTAATAAAATATAAAATAAAAACTAGATAAAGGTCAGCCAGAAAATATTTTGATCAAAAGAGAAGTTAGGAAAGGAAATGTATGAACCTCTTCCAGTTGCTAGTGAGTTTCCCAGCACAATTCTTGTAAGCAGTTATATTACTATAAATGATCTAAACTCACAAGGTCTAAAGTCACAAGATCTAAAGTCACAAACAAGTCAGGTATATTAGTGTTGAATTTTTCACTAAATAAAATTTTTAAAGCTCATGAAAGACTGAAATTTAACTTCCTAAAATTATGCTTTTATGCTGGATGCAAGAAACAATTTTTCCTTAGTTGTACGGTACCTGCAGTATAATGCTTTTGTCATGATAGTGAAAAATAAGTAAAAGATGAAGTTGCAACATTAGCATTCAGTTTCACCAAAAATGAAGGACAGTACCTGAGAAATGTTGTTTTCTTGCTGATGAAAAATTTGAAAGGAATATCTATCATTTTTATTTGTCATAGTCTATGTATGGGGATTTAGTAAAATGTATTATTTGTATATTTAGGAGACTCCACAAGCTTGATCAAGGACTAATATGTCCTTGACATAAGAATAGCACAATTAATTATAAGGAAGATAGAATTTATCAAATACTTTACAGTTGAACAAAGTGAATAAAACAACTAAAAATAGGCAAAGAGAAAAGAAAGAACAAGATGAACAGTGTATCTTGCCCTGGTAATAGTCATAAAGTATATTAGAATATGAGTAATCAGTTTCACTGAATTGGAAATTTGAATTGGGATTAATCTGAATTGATAGCGCCACCAGAATAGATATTGAGGCTTGATAGGGATCTTAAAACTAGCAAGACTCTTTTCTGATCAAGGTCTTACACATAATCAACAGAACAAGAAGGGTCAGCTTTGAGGGTTGAGTCATCCCATCTCATAATTGCTTTTTGACCCTGTAAAGTACGTAAAGAATCTGTGTGATTAGTTTTCTTTTTGAGGTTTTACATTTTAAATAGGTATTGATAAAGGTAATGAATCTTATCCTTTCCATTTGTTGATTAATTACCCTCTAACTGGCTACTTTTGCAGGTGCCATTGTTGCATTAGATCTATTTTATCAGAAATGCAAAAACATAGAAGAAATTAATCTCTGGAGGTCAATAGCATCCAGTCTGACAGTACTTCCAAATTTTGTCCTGCTCTGTTATCATAGTACCAATGTCTTATCCTATTGTATCTTGTATTCTTAGATTTTAATAAGCTTCTTTTCACATTAATTTGATTGTATTGTGTGCAGATGTACAGGTATTGGTAATGGGTGGCTGCAGGGGTGACCTGTGTGAGGAATGGCTGAAGCTGCCCCATACTGGACACAGCCAGTTCCAGGCAGCTCCAGCAAATCCACTGCAGCATACAGGTGAGCCACGCAGCCAAGGTGCTGGCCCTGGTGTCCCAGGAAAAGCATATTTGAGAAATGGGATAACACTGTAAGGCTAAGAGAAGTGGGGGGAAATGTGTGAGAAAGAGCCCTGTTGACACCAATGTCAGACAAGGAAAAGGAGGTGCTCCAGACACTGGAGCAGTCATTCCTCTCCAACCGCTGGAGAGGACCAAAGTAGAGTAGTTATTTCCTTGCAGACCACAAAGTATCTCATGCTGAAGCAGTTGGATATTTCCTGAAGGTCTGCTGCCTGTGGGAAGGGCCCTTTCTGGAGCAAGCAAAACATATGAAACATAAGGAGCAGCAGAGAGAGACTGTTATGGACTGACTCTAATCCCCTATTCCCCATCCTGCTAACACTATCCATGGGGGAAGAGTTAGAGGAGTTGGGAAAGAAATAGCAAAGTTAAGTATGGGAAAAGGACAGGGGCAAGGTGTTGTTTTACCTTTGTCCTTGTTTCTCATCGTCTTACACTTTTAATTGGCAATAAATTTTCCCCAAGTTAAGTCCATTTTTGTGATGACATGCCCAAGTGGAAGGCTATCTTTCTGAGTTAAACTAAACCCCTAAGTTTTTCATCTTAATTTCTCCCACTGTTTTGTCAAGAATGAGGAGTGACAGAGCATCTGGGAAGGCGTCAGGAAACCAGTTGAGGTGAACCCAACAAAATGCTAAAAAAAAAAAAGAAAAAAAAAAGGCAACGGGAACTACCAAAATGTCTATTTGCCAAGTTCACTTTTTTTTTCCTTGAGTGCAAAATGAAACACTTGGCATCTAACTTAAAGCAACCAAGATAGAAAAAAATAAATTGAGCAATTCTTACATTAGTCTGATTGCTAACATATAAAAGTAGAAAAGAAATTACCTAGCTATATATGTACAGTGTGAACTTTCAAAGCTTCAGTTCAGGCACTGAGTCTAAATTAATTTAATTGTAACCTTGGTCAGCCTTTGATTTTTCCAGAAAATTTTCAACAACTGTTCATTCTTTGAAACTATACTGTTATTTAAGTATGTTTGCAATGTTCTTTGAAATAAGTAATTTTTATAGACTCTTCTAGACAGAAACACAATACTGCATAATGTTTCATGAGTATACTTTATTATGACCCAGCCCCCAATGTACAGAACCAGTACCGTGTTCTCTGAGAAATACTTCAAGGTAATGTAAAGTTCAAACCAGGTTGTAACTTACAGGCTGGCAGGTTCATAAGCTTGGTTGCTACAAATGTCAGATTGCTTAACCATAATATATTCTTAACATGGTTATTTTCCTCCAAATGTACAAGGATTTTCTATATTGCTTTTATTTTATTATTATTATTATTTAGTATTTGTTCTGTGGTATTTAGAAGAGGAAAGAGAAGAAAAAACATTGAAAAATATTTTAAAAAATTACCTGGCTGCATTCCTAATCTCTGCATTTACCAAACCAAACAAACTAAAAAAAAAAAATCAAAAAAAAATCATGTATATCATCAGTGCATATAAAATCTAAATATCATCTGTCTTGCTAGCTTTCCCAACATTTGGACTAACCAAATGTAATAGCAAGGATTCAGAATATATATAGTGTAATTTAATAAGGACCATATTGACTGAGATCTAAATTGTTGTTCTCAGAAATCTCAATTCAGAAACATCCACAACTAATACCAGCACCATGTAACTCCTTGTTGGCAGTTACAATGTACAACTTTGGAAAAATACGTTTTTAACACGGGCAGTTGTTTTTCTTTAGATTCATAAGTCGTTTTGATGGATGCATGTTTTAAAATGTAAAATTTCTCTTAAAAATAAGTACAATGGAGAGATAAGAAAAATGCAAATTCAGTAATTTAAAGGTCAAACCCGTTATATGGCAGTAATCTGAATGCCAAATCCACCTTTCCTAAAGTTTTTCTCATCTTTTCCTTCCAATTGTATTTGCCCAGTCTTTCACCTTGGCCTTTTCCTTTATTGCAATATGACTTCTCCATGGTTTGTTACTTTTGTATATTCTGTCACTTTCAGTAGTAGAATGACAATAAGATTTCCTTTTTTTCACCTTTTTTTTTTTTTTTATGTGTGTCTTTCCAGAACAGGAGATCCAGTCTAGACAGCCTAGAGTCTAGACAGAATACAGTCAAGTATTTATTTTCCTTTCTTAATATCATTCCACATATTTTTAATTTTTAATCTCTGTTTTCATTAGCACATATATTAGGTAGCTTAACTCCTCATTTGCTCTTTTATTTGTTTTGTATTTTTCTTTATTTTTCAGTTTACTTTCCCATTGTTTCAGATTTTTTTAATTTTCCTTCATTTTTCTTGATCAAGAAAACAAAAATTTTAATTCCTGCAGGTAAGACAGAATAACTTGCAACAGTACAGGTTAAGCACTGACTTAGAGATCAGTCTCTGGAAAAAGAGAGCATAGATGTTCTGGTGGGCTACTGACTCAGACATGAGTTAGCAACACATCCTTTTGGTGGTGAAAACCAACCACTTACAGAGGTATATTGCAAAAAAAAAGCATATCTTACATATTTGGGAAGGGGTTTATTTCTCTTTATTTGGTACTTGTGATGCCTTACATAAAGAAACAGAGATGGTTCTGTCTGGGTATCAGTAAACACCTTTCTCACTGTGAGGGTGACTGAGCACAGGCACAGGTTGACTGAGAAGTTAGTGGAATCTCCCTCCTTGGAGGTATTGGAAAGGCATCTGGATATGGTCCTGGGCACACAGTTCTAGAGGACCATTTGGAATAGGAGATTAAACCAGATGATTCTCCAGAAGTCCCTTCTAGTCTCAATTATTTTGTGTTTCTGCAGTCTTTGTCTCAGAATCATGGCAGTAAGAACGTTTATAATTTGACTTAAAGCATAAATCAGAGAATAGGGGAAAAGCACTCAGTGCTATTTGTAGTTATGTTGCTAGGAAGATATACTGGACTGGTGGAAGCTGGATGGGTTGGAGGTATATTGCTGACTAGGATGAAGACTTGTAGCCAGATAGAAATGGTGGAATGTGAAGGATGTTATGATCACCAAGGAAAGCAGGTGTATTTTGAAAAAAAAAACAAAAAAACACTAAACTGTCTAATCATGATTTGGTACCTGAAAGAATATTTCACTATCAGTGTGAGATTTACAAATATCTTCTCTCCATTTCTGTATTTCTCAGGTTGAATTTAATTCACTTATTCCCCATTCAGGAACCACTTCCTCCCAGCCTGATAAAAGGTCGAGTAATGATAAACATGTTTTTTTCTGTCAATTTCACATTTCTTTCTGAACAGAAATATTGAATGGAGTCCATAACGCAGTTCAAGTCAACATAGAAACCCACTTCAAATTAAGGTCTGTATGCACTGGATAGTCAAGAGATGGGAAAATAGAGATCAGAGAAACCTCAAAGCATTAGTTGAATTTACATTGGAACCCATATATACACCATGGTATGCAACATGGACCTGGGCTGAAACACTTCTCAGTTTTATGTCTTACTGAAGATATGTATTAAAGGTACACATGCACTTCCTTTTGGAAAACAGCCTCTGAGAGTCATTGGAAAAGAGCCTTTGGGAAGGAACTATATTGTACCATGGCTGCAGGATGAGAGAACCAAAATTGTAAGGCACAGAGAAAATTATACATTTTTCCCACAGTGTGAACACAAATAATGACAAAAAAAATTCAAATAATACTAATGTTGTTCTTTGCACTTGCCATATCTCTGAAATGAGCTAGCAATCACAATTTCAAATACTGCTGAGGGATCTACAACCATAAAAACTGATGAGTACTCTCTGTATATTGGCATATGAATAATCTCTCAAAGTCATTAATATTTTTTCTCTGAATTCTGATGATGCTGAGTTATAAATATTAGTTTCAGTTGTAGAAATATGTTAACTCATAACTTTGTTTATAGCTAATTAGTTTTTTAACCAAGTGGTACTTAGTTTTCTCTGGATCATCAGTGATGGCTAAATTTTGTCCTGTTAAAACCATAAAGAGAAATTGGAATGAGACTTTTAAGGTCTTGAAAGTGGCACAATTTATCTATATATGTCTTACCTAAATGAAAATAATGTCTACTGAGATTTAAAAAAAAAAAAAAAAAGTAGGGGGTTGGGTTGGGTTGGGTTGGGTTGGTTTGAGTTGGTTGGTTGGTTGGTGTTTTTTTAGAAAGACAATTTGTATTTATCACATGATTACTGCTGATTTACCATATCTCTAATTCATGGTCAAATCTCAATGTTTATTTGAAGCCATTTTTAGGTCTGTACCTGCCTTTGTAAAACGAAAGATGCCTGCTGACCATAAATAAAAACAATAACATTCCAACCCTCTCAGGTCCTTGATAATATAAGCTTTCTTCCATTCCTTCTGTGCACTCAGAAAGAATGAGCAAGGTGAAAAAATGAGTTCAGACAAATAGTTAATTCTACTTCTGAATCAAAAGTTAAAAAAAAAAATCATATGTTCAACTTTTTATGTGTTCCAACCTGTGTTGCTTGCATAAACATCTCTTTAAACTGGCTAAAATACAATTTTGTTGGATTTAGTTTTCTTTCCCTTTTCCAATTTATTCTAACTGACCAGAGCCCCACCATCCTGAAAATTGCCCTTGAATACCATTATTTTCTTGGCAACACAGGTGTTCTTGCACAGTGGGCAGCAGAGCAAGGGATGCAATTCCCAGGGGAATTTCAAGTGACTAATTCCATGAGTAAAAGACAAAGGAGGAATTACATCAAATGAAATGGTGACAAAATGAAGCCTTGTTTGCAAGTTAGAGTGGAAATATAATAGAATGCAGAGCAGTCAAAGGTACAAACTGGATTCACAAAGGAATATATTACTTTATGAACAAATTACAGTTATTTGTATTCTCGGCAAGCAATGATGTTAATTGATATGAATTAACAAGAAATTAAAGTAGGTGCCATGGAAATTCTTGCTATTTCACATCTTCATTCCTGTGCTTCTCATGTATGCTGTAAACTGAAAAGTTCTTTCATGTAGCAGTTCAGACTCTACAGAAGGTTCAGAGTTCTGCTTTGCAAGTCTAATATTTGTAAAAAAAATTGCTGATGTGTAGTTTGTGGAATTAAGCAACATGTAGAACTAAAATCTTGATCATATTCTGCATTTTTTTCAAGTCAGCCTATTTTTAATAAAGATTTGGGATAGAAAATTGTTTGAAATGTTTATTAAACTCCCCAAAGTCAAGACTAGCATTTTTTCATGACACAATTCTGTATCTCTTTCTATCAGTACATCACAAACCTCTCCTTAGCTGTTCATTGCCCACTGTCCCTTGGTTTGACACTGCATTCTACTAGAAAAAAAATCAAACAAAACCTTTGTGCTGCATCGTAAACTAGGTCAGAGTAGTGATCTGGTATAAACTATTCAAGGCCAGGTTGAATGGGGCTCTAAGCAGCCTGGTCAAGTGAAAGATGTCCCTGCCCATCACAGAGAGGTTAGAACTAGATGATCTTTAAGGTCCCTTCAACCCAAACCATTCTATGATTCTATGAATTGAAAATTAAAAAAAAAAACAAACAAACAAGGAAACAAACAAAAAAACACATAAAAAACAACAAAAAAAAAGAAGATAAAAAGAGGGCTAGCATGAAGGGGAGGGAGGAATAGAGGATGCATTTCATGAAAAGCTATGCAAAAAGGATGTATGAAAGTGTATGTTCAGAATCACAAAGTTCTGATACAATCTTCACTTCTCACATGCTCTCATGCTCTTTAGACATTTAAAACAGACTATTATAGCTCTGAAATGTTACATAAATTAGGACTAATACTTGTAATACTTCTAATACTCTTTTCAATGAAGAAAATAAGAGTTTTGAAGGCAAAATACAATGGCATAAGGTCACCTGTAGAAATTTTATTTCATCATATGTCATCTTGTGGTCTAGTTTTTGGGACAAATTCTGCAAGCCGTATTGACAAAAACATGTTTCTGAATGTCCTGGCCAGGAGTTGTTGTCATAAGCATTTCCGAATTACTGTATCTACAAAACACTGAATTAATTGGGCATGATATATTTTTGGCATGTGACTTCATAGAATGTAGCATAATGTCATGAAATCTACCAGCCTGAACTGCACTCTTTGTAGAGGTGACAGTCTCATGGGAATATTTTCATCTCTGAATGCTTGCAATTTACCTTGAAAATAAATGGTTGGCTCTTACTAATGCAACCTCTTTTCTCTCCCTCTTTTTCAATAGCCAAGCTAAGATAGCTATTTTTTTTTTATTTCAGATTACTTTACTCACAAATTAAGAAGAAAGAATCAAATAAAAATGTCCCATTTAAACTCACAACACCCAGGTTAAAAAAAACTCAAAAAAACTAGAAAAGACTGAGATAGCTACAGTACGATAACAGAAATGGCTGAGAAATTTAATTTAATTGCATTGTACGCTAGCTTTAAAATAGCAAAAGAATACATGTATATATACCTCTGTGTATATAGGTTTATGCTTCATATATGTAAATTTGTGTTCATCCAAATGTGTTCTTTTTCCTCTTTATGAACTTGCTGAAGTTCTTAATGTGTAAAGTTTTTTTATGAAACAAATGACTAAACAAAAATGAAAGAATCTAGTTTGTTTCAGAACATAGTTCTACAATGTAAACAATTACTGTTTCAAGATGGTGACCTTAACAATATCAACTCTGTAATTTAAAAATCAAATTTGCAGCTGATGAGATACTTCAGACTGTGTCTCTATGAGCACTGTTCTGAATCAATGGTGTATTTAACTGAAGTACTAAATTTCACACTAATTATTCTGTAAAACTTTATCTAAAAACATTATTTGTGAGACAGATATGTATATGGATATTCAGCTCAAGAAAATGAAAATTTTCTCCAAATTGATTATCTAAGATGATACCAAATTTTAATAAATTATGTGTCATATTTTTAATTATTATTTAATCTATTTTTATTAATTATTGTTTATTAAATAGGTACACAATAATCCACATTTTTAATGAAATATATCAGAAAATATATTTTGCAGGAACATACCCATTTTGAATGCATCAGGAAATAACATTATCAAAGCAAATTTTTTTATCATTTCAATTTGAGATGGCAAATGTTGTATTTTGAGGAAGCAAAAATGCTTCATGTAATGGTATTGTTCCACAATGTTTTACATAGTAGGAAACATCCAATAGTCTATATAGCATGTTTATTATCATATTATGATATTTTAAGATAAAATGTGAATCATTCACGTTTTAAGATGAACAAATGTTAATGATTTTTTTTCCTAAAGAATAGTTATTTTGTTTTCCTACTAAAGAAATTGCATACTTGCTGCCTTCTAAACTACAGTGGTGCCAAGATTATGAAAGCGAATCATATCTTCTTTCATAGTCTGAAATTTGTTAAACAACGAGACTCAGAACGTCACAACATTTTTTTAATATTGTTGTTACAATTATAATGAATAAAAGGAGTGTGGAGTAACCGCATTTCACAAAATTATGACATTTGCAAGAATAGAGTAAGAGAGAAAGAGATGCACTAGATCAACAATTTTACACAAGTAAACTATTTGATAGCACTGTATACCATGTGACAGTCTAGGTTATTAAGGGTTTTATTAGGTCCACTTCCTATCTGTTGCCAAGGTTTTCATGTGTCTCCTAAAAATTATTTTTGTTACACATTATAATAAACTGTCTCAGAGGACATGTACAGACATTTCAGTGAACAACAGATGGAAACACAAGCTAATGAGAGAGCAATAAAGGCTGGCTTCATTTTCACAACCAAGGTAAGTGTGAACACTTTGATCCCCTATGGCAAACTACCCATTCCCTCAATGCGAAATGGGTATTTTGTTTCCAGTCGGTTGGGGAACAAGAAGTCAAAATAAGCCTCTATCTAAGTAGTACTGTGAAGAAAAAAAAAATAATAATAAAGCATGGCAATACAGCAAGAGTGCCAGGGCCAAAGAAGACCAGCTGTCATAAACAAAGTACTTGGTGAATCTAGCTGTATGAAAGAAGAAAATTTTTCTTACAATTGTTGCAAATGTAGCATGTGTTATAAATGTAGAAATTATAGACTCTGAATGATGATCAAATCCAGAATAAGGGTAAGGTTATATATTTTGCACAGTATTTAAGCTTTTCTAAGAGTAGGTGAGTTACAGCTCTTTACAGTTATTAAAACTGCAGTGTGAATTAGTGCTTGTTTCTTTCTATATGTGCAACATCCAAAAATTATATGAGATCCCATTGGGCAAAAGTGCTGCTGGATTAGAAATATTAACTTCTTCTGAAAATGTAAAAATCTATTTGCTAAAGATCATCAAAACAAAGCATTCTTTGTCAAGCTTGTAATATAAAAGAAGCTCTTCAATGTTATTTTTTTATTCTTCTGCTTATCCTCCCTGAATCCACTAAGCTAAATTCTTTTTTCTTTTTTCAACCAACATATGAAACTTAAATGTATTATGGGAGGTGATATGCTAAAGAACTCAGACCTTAAAAAGAAAAAAACAAAGAAAAAAAGAAGAGTCTCTGTTCCTTCCAAATTAAAAGCTTTAGTCACAGTTGTGAAAGAACAGGAAGGGAGGGAGATAAAATAAAATGGCATATTTGATGAAAAGATACCTTGGGGTCAGGATGAACCATCCAACACTTATACCTACTCAAAAATTTATATTGATTCACTAAACATATATACTACCTGCTATCTATTATTTAAAACAACATTAGAAATTTAATCATATATAGAATATCATACATAAATTTAAAACATTTTCCAAAGAGCATTTTCTCACATAATAGCTGTGATTATTACTGCGAAGACACTGAAATATGAGGATGTCTAAAGGAAGAATTCTTACCAATGTGTGTTGCTAAGAAAAGGAGCCAGCTGAGCCTTAAGGAGGTATAAGAGGAGGAAGAAATGGATAATAGAATGGACCAAATGGTTATATGTTAGTATGAACAGACCATGGAAAAAGGAAATGATGTATGGTTGTGAATAAAAAAACCCAAAAAAACTCAGGTTTTCAAATGCTGAGTATTGACAAATAAAAAGGCAATCCTGATAATGTATGAGGAAATAGAGGATGAAAATTAAATCAGTGCTGAGGAAAGAGATTTGTGAGTCATCATTGTGGTAGATGACATATAACTTAATAGGGTGCTAATGCAGAGAGAACTAAAACTGAAGCTCTGAAAAACAAAATCTTAATAAAAGACAGACGAGGGGGAAAAAAAAGCCAAAGGATATTTTGAAGGAGAAGCTGAAAAGGGAGGGGGGGAAGTCCATAGGAATATAGGGGTAACAAAAGCTATTGAATATTTTCACTGCTTTGCAAAGACTCTTTTGTTGGCTAGTATGTACTATTTCAGTGAAATCTGGTTTAAATAGCCTGGAATTCACAAGTTTATCAAACTAATGAGTATTAATATTGATATAAATCTGGACAAGAAAAACTATTGTCAGGGAAAGTTTAGTTGGCAAGATGGGAATGGCTGCTATTTCTGTCTAAATATAATGAGTTTTTAAAATCTTGGAGGTTTTTTGAATTTACTTGTTTTTTTTAAAAACATATGTAGCTATTGTGTCATTAATATCTTCTCTTTCTGCTGCCATGTACTGTCCACTGCTTACATGGATTCACTTTTGTTATGGGCTCTGCCAAATATTAAGTGGTTGCTCCTATTTTATGCACTCGTTGCGGTTTGAAAATGAATTGAAAGCATGGAGATTAACTAGACTTGGCTGCCAAACCACATTTAGTCACAGATATATTTGATGTGTGCATGACCTCTCTGCTTCACATCACTCATGGAAAGGATATAGTTGGCTGAAATTCTTACGGTGTCTGGCAATTGGATGTTGCTGTCGCTGTGGCAACCACTTTGTCATTAACAGCCTATATGTAGGGAGCCATTTAAGTATAAACAGAGTTTAACTGGACCCAACCCTCTGCCAAAATACCACCGTGGCCTGTCTCACACTGCATGTCTGCCAAGACCAGGCCTCTATTCTGGTGTGGTTTGATCGTTTGCCTTCATATCTATATCTTTTTCAGCATTTTTTTATCTGGCCCACTTACAATACACATTCTCTACAACAATCCCTGAATAAGAAAAATAGAGCCTGACCTGCGGTACCTAGTACAACATAAAAGAACAGTAGCAGTGTATTGACTATAGGATCTAGAGGCAGGCCACAAAGACGATCAAAGAGCTAGAGCACTTCTCCTGTGAAGGCTGATAGACTTGAGGTTGCTCAGCCTAAAGACACAAAACTCTGGGGAGACCTCATTGTGACCTTTTAGTATTTCAAGGGGGCCTATAAGAAAGATGGGAATAGGCTAAAGCAAGGAATGTTGTGATAGGAGAAGAGGTAATGATTATAAATTAAAAGAGCATAAGTTTAGATTACATATAAGGAAGAATTTTTTACAGTGAAGGTGTTAAAACACTGGCATGTGTTTCCCAAAGAGGTGGTGAATGCCCCATCCTTGGAAATATTCATGATCAGGTAGGATGGGGCTCTGAGCAACCTGATCTAGGTGAAGATGTCCCTGCCCATTGCAGGGGAGTTGATGACCTTTAAAGATCCTTTACAACCCAAATTAGCCTATGATCTTCAAGCAGATTTGTCTTCCATGCTGGAGTTTGTGGGGGTATCTACTTCTGCAGTGTAATTCAGTGTAATCTGCTCTGTCACTGGTTCTTGTATTTATCTTTATTCCCTTACTGGATTGAGCAAAACATAAGGTTAAACATTTTAGAATAATGGCACATAGAGAGGTTTGGTTTTTTTCCCCCCATTAATACTAGAATATTAGATTCCTCCTGTTAATTTTTGTCTAGAGTTTTATAAAGGATTCTAGTTTATCATTAATCACTGAGCTTAATTGAAACAACATCAGACAAAACTTGTATTTAATGAGTGTTTCTTATGATTTAGGCATTTTCAAATCTGACAGGAAATTGAGGAACACATACCTTCAAGTTCTGATAGAGGCATAACAAGCAAGGAGCAAATAGCCAATTTCCATTGAGAACTCTGACACAGAGAAGGAATATTTATACTGCAAATAGCAGTAGCCCATCACAGATGCCTGGTTGATGGTCCTGTAGCCATTCATGTGCCAGCAAAACTTTGACATGTACTAAAAGGCAATAAAGAAAATGGGGCTGCTAGGAAACATGAAGGAAGACCTTATAGGACAATGTAAGATAAGGTACAGTTTTTGATAGTTTGGGACTTTGATAGGACTGAGATCAATTCTCATAAAGGCCAAAATGACTCTTCAGTTCTTGGACTAGCCTCGAAGGGTTCAGTTTTACATCCTGCTAGTAAGGAAATACTGAAAACTGAGTTGTAAGTGTCTATTTTTTTTCATCTAATTCACTTAGAAATAGTTCTGCATAAAGTGAAAATGGGAGTCCCATAGAGCATTAAAGGGATGCCATCTTTAAATTCTTAAGTTAGATGGATAGAATTCCAGGCTCCTAGTATAATTAAAACATGTAGAGCTACTGCTATACTTGGTGGTTTAATTCATCCCTCTTTTTTATCAACTGTAAAAAAACTAGAATATCTCCATTCCTCGCTTAGATAGTTCTATTGAATGGGGTAAAGCTAAAATTGAAGGGTCTGATTTTTTAATGTAATAGGTTAATATTATGTATTTTAAACTCAGTTTGTATTTTAAAAGGAAGTTTAGAGAGGTAAAGATGTTTTTTGCCTAATGTTCTTACATATGCCAATGTCTATATATTCTTTAAAGTAAAAGAATATATTTTTCCTGTTAAAGGTTGGTAATAGGACACATATTTCTGTCTTCGTTCCTTAGAGGTTTTAAACTCTATTTTAAGACTTAGCAGACCGTTTATTGTTTTAATTATATTTGTACCTAAATCAGCATGAGAACTTAGGCTAGTAATAAGTGTGTTTCAAAAACTCACCACCTAAAGTCACACCTAAATTTAAAGCTCTGTAAGGAACCCATTACTGAGAAAGCTCAGTAAGGGGGAGGAGGGGTGGGGAGAAAAAGAACCCAAACCCAAAAAAACCCATTAGCCTAAAAATTACTGCTGAGGAGACTTGTAAAGATCATGCTGAGTGATAGGTCAAAACCCCAACCCATCGACAACTGCTAGAGTTAGGAAATTCACTTATCCTGGTGGGCAACTACTTCTATTCACTCACCCCTTTTGACCCTGTTCTTTTATGTCATTTGGACATATTCAGTAAGGTGATATAAGGGGCAGACTTTTCCTGTGCTTACCTGGAGGCAGTGAAATTAGGGAGACTTATTACTGCTTAATAGGCTACTTGCAATCAGAATCATATAACACAAAGTGCAGGATGAGAAAGGAGTCATGTCAGCTAGGTAAATTCTGTTTGGAATACTTGACTTGACTGATGAGCCACTGCAAATATCCATCTGAAAATCCTGGTGAGAATCTATGTAAAGAATCAATAGCCTAATGGCTAGTAATGCGTTCAAGTACTTACAAACATGTCCATTGTACGTTTTTACGGGTAAAGAGAGAACAGTAACCTAAGCTCTGGATACACCCAACTTTTTACTATAGGCAAGATAAAACCGAGCATACATATTCATGCAAGGATAACTGATACAAAACTTTGTAGGAAGGCTAATCTGACGTTACGATAGAGACATCGTGTATTTGTGTCTCTCCTTTGAATTCAGTGGAGATAGTGAGATTTACTTTGTAATGTGCTAGAGATGTGAGGCCTAATACAGTTACATAATTTAATAGCTTGTAATCATCAACTTGAATTTGTTTTCAGTAAGCTCATATTTTCACATTGGCCGCTGTTTTTGTCCAAGTTCTTACATAAGCCTACATAACTGCACAACTTCTGTGTGAGCTGGACTACAAACTGTTGAGAGTCTGGGTTTGCTTACAGCTATTGCAGTACTTATATGGTTAAAAAAACACCTTCCTAAATAGGTAGATAAACAGATATTACAGAAATGAGATTTGGAGGTAGATTCTGCAGAGCTGGTAATGTGCCTTTTATTTTGTGATATGTATAATCAACAGCACAGGACCTGGAAGGTGTATATGCCCTTCTCACATCATTTTAAAGCTGTATTATCAGTTCACCTGTATTCTCCAGGTGGAGTGTTAACTGAGCTCAAAATGAACAGACTCACAGAAACAAAGAGTCAAAGAATATGCTGAGTTGAAAGAGACCCACAAAGATAATCAGGTCCAATTCCTGGCCATCCCCAACACCATGGTCCCCACCATGAGCCTGAGAGCATTGTCCAAACTTTTTGAACTCTGTAAGGCTTGGTGCTGTGATCACTACCCTGGGGGTCTGTTTCAGTGTCCAACCACTCTCTATGGGAAGAATCTTTCTCTGATACGCAACCTAAACCTCCCCTGACACAAATTCATGCCATTCCCTCAGGTCCTGTCACTGGTCACCACAGAAAAGAGATCAGTGTCTGCCTCTCCTCTTCCCCTCCTGAGGAAGGTGTGGACTGAGATGAGGTCTCCCCTCAGTCTCCTCTTCTTCAGGATGAAAAACTCATCTCCTGTCTCATTAAAGAATTAACTTTTCCAATTAAAATTTAACTTCATTTGGTTCATTTATGTAGACATCATCATAAAGCAAATAGAAGAGCAATTTTATCACAGCTTTCTGAAACACAATCAAGATGAGCTTGTCCAATGTTAGTTACTGAAATAAAGCTATCATGAAGAATAGTTACTAGAATGTTGATCTGTCAATAGTCATTGTATAGGCAAGTCAGGTGTATGTATATTTAAATTGAATTCTATTACAGAGCACATAACTTGTATGCCTTTGCAAAATACACTAAGATTTGAGGTTTTCTGCATTTATGCTACTAATAATTAAAGAGTAGATACAGATGAAATACTTTTGACTAATCATTTCCACAAAATACCTTTCCCCATTAAAGAAGAAATTACAGTGATGTTAATTGTAGATCTCTGAGTAATATGCCTCAAAATGAAATTTGTAGGTCACAATTACTGGTTCAGTAGAAATGTGTTATGTAAAACCTTGCAAGGCTCTAAGCTATACCAAATAAAGGTTTACTCAGTGAAAGGTGCTTTGTCTTATTTATCTTTGGCAGATGTGAGAGCATGAATTCTAGCAGTCAGTGATGTATTTTGGGGAATCCAGATGGGAACAGTGATACTGAGCAGTTACAGTAGAAATGTTTTATTATATGAGCCTTAGCTATCTATTTTTATATTGTCCCATCAAAATAATATCTAAATGCCACAGAACACTTATCTGTATAATGCCCTTGTGAAGTGTCAAAAGTCTCATTTTCAAGTTGGGAAATAAAAGATAGAAAAATAAATGTTTTGGGTTTTTTATCTAAGATTAATTAGGCAAAATATGGTAGTTGGTGACATTGAATTTTTATCTCCTATAACTTCAGTTTGTTGCTTAACTGGAAGTTGATTCTTCCTTATACAGATATTTATATTGAAATATAAATCAAAGCATAAATGAGATAATTGAAAGTGTGGCTGTAGTTTTGTTTTTAGAAAGGTTAAAGCTTTACTGCACGAGGTTAAACAACTTTGGATCTACTATAGGTTTGGGAAAAGTGGCTCTCAACTTTACTAATGTGGGTTCCAGTCAACTCTCTTCTTTAGTTTCTTAATGTCTAACTTAGGAATAGAAATTGCAACTGAATCAGAAGAGCCGGAGCTTGGAAAAATCTCTCATCTCCTGTTTTATTGTGGTGGGGTTTTTTGGGGGTTTTTTTTGGGTGGTCTTTTTTGTTGTTGTTGATTGATTTGGGGGTTTTTTGTTTGGTTTGGTTCTTTGAGGGCTTTTTGTTTTGCTTTAGCTTCTTTTGACTTTTTTGGGTTTTTGTTTGGTTTGGGGTTTTTTGGTGGTTTTGATTTTTTTGGGGTTTTGTTTGTTTGTTTTGTGGGGGTTTTCTTGTTTGTTTTGTGTGTGTGTTTATTTGGGGTTTTGGGGTGGGGTGTTTGAGTTTTTCCCTTTGGAAAAACCTTAGAAATTCTTTCTTGTTCTGAAAAAGATCTTTATTTTCACTAACACTTTCATATTTTTTTTCTGCTTCCCTCTACGTTTCCATTTTTCACCCAGGTGTTCTGCATTTCAAAACAAAGAAATATTTGTATTGCTGAAAAAAACCAATATTTCAGCTTTTGTGACACCATTTTTGAATGTTTCAATAAAATCTGAATATTTGAAAAGATCTAGCAACTTCCCAGGGTGACAATTGTTTCACTTTTTGATCATGACATTAAAATTCACTTTTGTTTTGACAACGTGTGGTTTAGCCTCAGCCAGCAACTAAGAATACTGCCACTCTCCCACTTTCCCCCAGTTGTATAGGGGAGAGAATAGGAAAAGTGAGAAAATCCATGGGCTGAGGTAAAAATAATTTAATAGGTAAAACAAAAGCCACACATGCAAGCAAAGCAAAACAAAGAATTAATTCACCACTTCCCATGGGCAGGCAGGAGTTCAGCTATTTCCAGTAAGCCAAGGCTCCACTACACGTAGCAGTGACTTGGGAAGAAAAACACCATCATTCTGAATGTCCTCCCTTCTTCCTTCTTCCAAACTTCTTGTGCATCCCCAGCATCCTGGTTGGCAGCACGAAAAGCTGAAAAGTCCTAGACTTAGTGTATGCACTGGTCAGCAACAACTAAAGCATCCATTTGTTATCAACATTATTCTTATTCTAAATCCAAAGCATAGCACTTTACCAGCTACTAGAAAAAAAAATTAACTGCATGCCAGTCATAACCAGGACAATATCCACCCCTTATTCTGTACCATCTATGTCATGTCCATGTCCCACCCTTTCCAATACATTCCAATTAGTCACCACCACCTTCTTTCCCTGGTTTTGATATATATATAACACAGATAGCATTTCCAGAATCTATGGGTCATCTCTCTAAAATGTTTGTATTACTTAGGTGCTTATAAGCTTCTGTCCTCACTCTTTCCTCCCAGCAGTCTGGTGAGGCACATAAATGCTACTCTTCCCATTACACATTCACAAAGTCACAGAATAGGTATGGTTGGAAGGAACCACTGGTTGAAGTCATTTGGTCCAACCTCCTTGCTCAAGCAAGGTCATCTTACAGCACATTGAAAAGGATTGTGTACAGATGGCTTTTGAATATCCCTAGTAAGGAAGAGTCCACAGCCTCTGTGGGCAATCTGTTCTAGCACTTGACCACCAGCCCAGTAGAGAGGTTCTTCCTCACAGTATCATAGACTCATTAAGGTTGAAAAAGACCTCCAAGGTCATCAAGTTCAACTATAAACCTAGCACCACCACTATGTTCACCATTAAACCATGTCCTTAGGCGCCATATCCACATCGTTTTTGAACACTTCCAGGGATAGTGACTCCACCACTTCCAGTGAAGTGCCAGTCTGTTTCAATGATTTACAACCCTTGCAGTGAAAAAAAAAAAAGTAAAAAAAAAAAATTAAAAATCCTAATATCTAATCTAAACCTTCAGTAGGGAAACTTGAGGCCAAGTTCACTTCCTCACGTTCAGTGGAACTTCTTGTGCATCAGTTTCCACCCATTGCTTCTTGTCCTGTTGCTTGGCACCACCAAAAAGAACCTGACTCCATCCTCTTGACACTCTCCTTTCTAACACTTGTATACATTGATGAGGTCTTCCCCTCTCAGTCTTCTCTTCTGGAAGCTAAACAGGCCCAGCCCTCTCATCTCACCTTTCTAAGAGAGATGTTATAGTCCCTTAGTCATCTTTGCTGCCCTCTGCTGGATCCACTTCGGGAGCACCAAGTCTCCCATACTGAGAAGCCCAGGACTAGACGCAGCACTCCAAATGTGTCCTCACAAAGGCATATTTAGAGGGACAGGGTCACCTCCCTCAGCCTGCTGGCAATGCTCTTCCTAATGCACCCCAGGAAACCACTGGCCTTCTTGGTTGCAAGGACACAGTGCTGGCTCATGGCTGTCCATCAAGACTCCCAGTCCTTCACCACAAAACTGCTTTCCAGTGGGTTTGTCCCCAGTCTGTACTGTCAAACAAAACATTAAACCAGAATGAAACACTAAAAGTAAGATTATTTTCATTCTGGACATGTAAAATTTAGTCATCTAAATCTGAACTATTAGCCTAGACTTCCTATATCAGTACAAATATTGAGTAAACTGTAAGCACAGGAGCAGCACTTTTATGCACCAGCTTTGATTTCAACAGGATATGAGTTGTACTTCAAGAATATCTACTCTGCTTTAGTGAAAACAGATAATTTTTGGAAAACAAACTCAATGTTAAGAATCATACATTTAGGTGACTGAGTGTTATATGACGGCCTAAATGTGAAGCTTACTCTGAGAACTAGCCAATGTCCTAGGCTGAGTAGTTTTGCCTATATAAGTAATTGTTGCAGCAAACCTCTTTTCTTCTCTAAATCTTTCCCCAATAAACCAAACCCAACAAACCAGAAAAAAACAATCCAGTAACAAAATCGCAGAGGTCTAATAGTTAATTAACACTGAGAAACAAGTGAGAAATGGTGTGTGTGCAATCTCACAGAAAGAAAAATCCACCACTGTTGTCAAAGTGCAGTTACTAAGGCCAAAGTTCACTTAACAAGCTTTAGAAATTTAGCTGAGGCTCCATAAAGCTTAGTGTTTGTATTCCATTTTTCTATTGTACCTTTCAATGTATCAGTGAAGGTCCTTGTTTTGCAATGCTATTACAACAAAGTCAAAAGAAAAAAGAAAATAACTCTTCAGGTGTTAATCAGACCAGACCATTTGCAGGTGATTTAAGGGTGCTCCCCACCCAGGCTTGGCTACTCTTGGAAGCCAACCAGGTGAGCAAGAGGTGGATCCAGGCCCATTTTCAGGTGGTTTAAAGAATCTCTAGGGAGGTGGTGAATGGGTGGGGGCATATAGGTGGTATGGCTACAGCTTTTCTCCCAGCTCTTGCTGGTGGAGGGTGTAGTAGGTGTGTCTGGTTTGTTTGGTGTTAGTACCAGAGGATGGTGTGAAAGACATCCATATACAGTGTGATCATGTGAATGATTTGCTCTGTTTAGTGGCTGAGCTTAGGGTAGAAGTAGAGGGTAATAAGTATTAAGAAGAGTGAAAGGAAAATAGACTGGTGAAGTCACACCCTTTGAACCCCAAAAGAAGTTCAGCAGGAGTCAGAGTAGCCCTGTTCCTCTTACCTTCAGGCAGATGGAACAGACCAAGTGGATGAGGGGGGATGGAAACAGTTTCCTAACAGAGAGGTAAAAGAATCCCCTCCTGACCCCCATCGCCTCCACAGATGCCCTTAAAGAATAGGTATGAGGCCCTGGACCTAGAGGGTTAGGTAAATGAATCTCAACAAAAAGATCTGTCTGGAGTGTCTCCTAGTTGTACCCTGTCTATTAAGTGAATCACAACTGCAGCTATTACAGAAAAAAAGGATAGTTGCAGTTGGTGATCCCTTTCTGTGGGGAACTGAGGGTGCTGTGTGCTGACTGGACCTATCCCACAGGGAAGTCTGCTGCTTTCCTGAGGCCTAGCTGAGGGATACTAGCAGGAGACTCCCTGACCTAATTTGGCCCTCTGATTATTACCCACTGTTGGTAGCCCAGGCTGGCAGTGATGAGATTGATAAAAGAGACACCAGGGTAAGTAAAAAAGACTTTAAGACTTTGGGTCAATTAGTTAACAGGACAGGAGCATAGGTGGTGTTTTCCTCAAAACCTGCAGTAGCAGGGATAAATGATGAGGGGAGCGCCCTTTTTATGAATAGGTGGCTAAAGGATTGGTGCCACCAGTGGAATTCTGGTTTGTTTTTGTTTTATTTTTTTTATCATGGGGCAATTTTTATGGCACCAAGCTTGCTAGATGGTCTTCATCTATCAGTAAGGATAGAAGAACCCTAGTATAGAAGTTGGCAGGGCTGATCAAGAGTGCTTTAAACGAGGTTTGACAGAAGAAGGGGTTGAAACCATGCTCTCAAGAGTTGAGCCTAAGAGTGGAAAGCCAAGGTTGGAAGTGAAATCAGCAACCCAGCTGAAGTGCATGTACACTAATGCACACACAGTATGGGAGACAAGCAAGAGGAGCTGGAAGCCATCAGACAGCAGGAAATCTATGATGCTGTTGCCATAAGAAATTGTTGAAAAATTGAGGCAAAGGTGTTAAGTACCTCAGCCTTTTCTATGTCTTTGGTAACTATGTTCCCCTCACCCTACCCTGTGTCCAACAAAGAAAGGAGGCTTTTGTAAACCCTCTTGCTGTTGATGTGTTTTTTAAACAATAAGACAAGTCCTCCTCAGGATAACTGACCTCCTGGATTGGTAGACAGGAATGAGTAGCCAAATGGCTGCCCTGTAATCCAGGAGGAAGAAGTTAGTGACCTGCTGAGCCACTTGGATCCTCACAAGTCTATGGAACCAGATGAGATCCATCCTTAGGAGATAAGGGAGCTTGCCAAGCCCCTCTCCATCAGGTATCAACAGTCCTGTCTTACTGCGGAGANCAAGCAAGAGGAGCTGGAAGCCATCAGACAGCAGGAAATCTATGATGCTGTTGCCATAAGAAATTGTTGAAAAATTGAGGCANGACAGAAGAAGGGGTTGAAACCATGCTCTCAAGAGTTGAGCCTAAGAGTGGAAAGCCAAGGTTGGAAGTGAAATCAGCAACCCAGCTGAAGTGCATGTACACTAATGCACACACAGTATGGGAGACAAGCAAGAGGAGCTGGAAGCCATCAGACAGCAGGAAATCTATGATGCTGTTGCCATAAGAAATTGTTGAAAAATTGAGGCAAAGGTGTTAAGTACCTCAGCCTTTTCTATGTCTTTGGTAACTATGTTCCCCTCACCCTACCCTGTGTCCAACAAAGAAAGGAGGCTTTTGTAAACCCTCTTGCTGTTGATGTGTTTTTTAAACAATAAGACAAGTCCTCCTCAGGATAACTGACCTCCTGGATTGGTAGACAGGAATGAGTAGCCAAATGGCTGCCCTGTAATCCAGGAGGAAGAAGTTAGTGACCTGCTGAGCCACTTGGATCCTCACAAGTCTATGGAACCAGATGAGATCCATCCTTAGAAGATAAGGGAGCTTGCCAAGCCCCTCTCCATCAGGTATCAACAGTCCTGTCTTACTGCGGAGATCCTGGATGATTGGAAGTTGGCCAATGTTATGCCCATCCACAAGAAGGGCTGGAAGGAAGACTTGAGAAACTACAGGCCTGTCAACTTAACCTCAGTGCCTGGTAAGGTTATGGAATAGATCATCTTGAGTGTAATCACACAACACCTACAGGACAGATGAGGGATCAGACTTGGGCAGGACAGATGTAGGAGGGCCAGATTCTACCTGACCAACCTGATCTTCTTTTATGACCAGGTGACCCACCTGGTGGATGACAGGAAGGCGGTGGATGCAGTCTACCTGGACTTCAGCAAAGCCTTTGACACTGTCTACCAAAACAAACTCCTGGAAAAGCTGTCAACCCATGGCTTGGACAGGTGCACTCTCTGCTGGGTTAAGAGTTGGCTGGATGGCCTGGCCCACAGAGTGGTGGTGAACGGTACTGCATCCATTTGG
Organism: Campylorhamphus procurvoides; assembly: GCA_013396655.1. Classification (NCBI taxonomy): domain Eukaryota; kingdom Metazoa; phylum Chordata; class Aves; order Passeriformes; family Dendrocolaptidae; genus Campylorhamphus; species Campylorhamphus procurvoides. Next base: position 115,127 of record WBMV01001233.1, on the reverse strand, counting down.
TGGCCAGTCACCAGTGGTGTCACCCAGGGACCAGTGTTGGGCCCAGTTCTGTTTAATATCTTTACTGATGATCTGGATGAGGGGATTGAGTCCATCATTATCAAATTTGCAGATGACACCAAGTTGGGGGAGGAGTGTCAATCTGCTGGAAGGCAGGAGGGCTCTGCAGAGGCATCTGGACAGGCTGGATTCTAATGGCACAATGTTTAACAAGACCAAATGCTGGATCTTGCACTTTGGCCGCAACAAGCCCATGATGTTGTACAGGCTGGGGACAGAGTGGCTGGAGAGTGACCAGGAAGAAAGGGACCTTGGAGTCTGGATTGACAGGAGGTTGAACATGAGCCAGCAGTGTGCTCAGGTGGCCAAAAAGGACAGTGGCATTCTGGTCTGTATTAAGAACAGCATGGCCAGCAGGACGTAGAAAGTGATGCTTCCTCTGTGTTCGACACTGGTGAGGCCGCACCTTGAGTACTGTATCCAGTTCTGGGCCCCTCAGTTCAAGAAACATGTCAAGAAACATGTTTCAGGTCCTGAAACATGTCCAAAGAAGGGCAACAAGGCTGGTGAAGGGACTTGAGCACAAGTGCCATGAGGAGAGGCTGAGGGAGCTGGGGTTGTTTAGCCTGGAGAAAAGGAGGCTCAGGGGAGACATTATTGCTCTCTACAACAACCTGAAAGGAGGTTGTAGCCAGGTGGGGGTCAGTCACTTCTCCCAGGCGACCAACAGTAGGACAAGAGGGCACAGTGTTAAGCTGTGTCAGGAACGGTTTAAGTTGGATATTAGGAAGAGGTTCTTTACAGAATGATCAGTCATTGGAATGGGCTGGACAGAGTGGTGGTGGATTCACCATCCCTGGAGGTATTTAAGAAGAGACTGGATGTGGCAGTTAGTGCCATGGTCTAGTTGGCAAGGTGGTGTTGGTTCATAAGTTGGACCAGAGGCCTTTTTCAACCTAGTTGATTCTGTAAACACTTAAGTAATTTTCTAGATGAGTCTTTTTCTATTTCCATTGACAAAAGAAAAATACTTAAGAAAACTTCAGTCTTAGCTTATATTTAGACACGTCCTCCATCATAGGTGCCTATAAATTAGATATCTAGGTTTGACGTAATCAATCCAGAGTCCTTCTCTGGCTACTGTAGAGTCATGTGCACTTCTTTAAGGGAATTAATCTTATACTGAAAAAGGACATCTAAAACGGTTGTGACAAATCAGCCTCTTGTCTTTTCCATGTCACTGAATATGCGGGGAGTCTATGGTGACTAGCCAAACGGTAAGACTCTAGATATAGAAAATTACATGAAATTAATTGACCTTCTGTTATGTGACTAAAACTGTGTAAGATAAATTGTCATATTTCACCTTGCTGGAATGGAGTTAACTTTCCCCGTATAGTTCTATGCTTTGTAGTTGTCCCCTGAAAGGTGTTGATAACATTTCTGTGTTTTGGCTTCTGCTAAGCAGTGCTGGTATATCATCAAGACTCTCTCTGACCTAGGACTGATAGACTAGGAGTGAGCAAGAGGTTGGGGTAGGGGCACAGTCAGGACGACTAATCCAAACTGACCAAAGTGATCCTATATGACATAAGACAGCAGTAAAGGCAAGGAAAAAAGGTGAAACAAGGAGGCATTTGTTACTAATGCATTTGTCTTCTGAAGCAACTGCTATGTGTGCTGAGATCTTGGTCTCAGGAAGTGTCTGAACATTGCCTACTGGAAGGAAGTAGAGTGAATTTTTTTCCCTTCACTTTTATATGCAGACTTTGCTTTTCTTTATTAAAGTGTCTTCACCTCAACCCATGAGTTTTTTTCTTCTTGTTTTGGTGAAAATTTCCTCTGAGGAAGAAGTGTGATGGAGAAACTTGCTGGGTACCTAACAGACAGTCAAGGTCAACACCTTTGAGGTCTGGCCTCAAAGTATTTGAAATATTATTTATTGCAGTGCTTGTTTACTGCTGACTGCTGATGTAGTTGCACCTGCATGCTATGTGCACAGAGTGTTTGTGCTTTAATAATAGCTAACACACTCTCAGCACTTAGGTTGATCCATATAACTGCAACTCAGGAGCATAATTGTAATATAGTACTTTTCACTGTTTTTTTGGTAGCCATTGTAAACCACATATACATTAAAGTCATGAATTACTGAAACATTTATCATCAGTATTGCTAAATAAAGAGGAAAGGTGATGTATTCTCTACTTATGTTGCGAGTGACTGACAAGATAAAGCAAAATTAGTGTTATTAACAACAAAAACAGCAACAGATGAAGTGTCTTTTTCTTAAAAAATTGAATTAGCACTGATGGGAATACACAATATGGAAATTTGTTTTACAAAAATATTTTCAGTCAGTCTGTCTTATTTTTAGATATTTCAGAATCAGTAGGCTGAACTACTGCAACGTAAACTACTGTAATAAAAGAATGAACTAAACTGTCACATGCGATCACCACAAGCTTGAATTAAAGTCAGTGAAAATATTTTTTAGATAGGAAAATATTAGGGGCTTTTTGGTCTTTTTTTATGATATCTGAGTTTTACATTGTTCTGTACTTCATATTTTAGCTTGGAACATAAGTAAAATGAAAACACTGTCAGGAGATAGTAAAGAGTACAAAAGAATATTTCCAGCTTTCCTATACATACAGAAATACTTTGGATAATTTGAATAAGTTTCAGATAAGCAGCTATATTTTTGGGAGCTCATTAGAGCATGGTGAATAATTTATAACAAATAATTTAGTTGATGAATTTTAACTCTCTTCGACTCACAAATTGTCCATGAACAGATTGTGATTTTCCTAAATGAGCTCATTATTCACAGTCATCCAGTGAATAGTTCTTGTGAATAATTCTCTATTGGTAGTTCGTGGCCAGTTGCTGTAAACAGTTAAATTTCAAGGTGTATTCGTCTGACATATAAACCTTGTAGAATATTTCTGATTAACTAAAATGTTTGAAAAGCATCAGAGCATCAGTAATAATAATAACAATAATAAAATCCTGTAAGGTACGACCACTTTCCACCCTAACTTTCAGTTCTGTGTCCACTACCGTAATATTTCAGAGATGTTCCAAAAAATAAAATTAATTTTCTCATATATCCAAAGTGAGACAAGTCCTCATATAGTCAAAAGATCTTGAGAATTTTCTGAAAATGTTGTTTATTCCTTGGCTTCCTTTAATTCAGTGTTCACCCATTCAGTATGAGTGGGCTACATCAGACAAAATCATAATGAAATTTAAAAGCAAAGGGAGTATATTTCCAACAGCAGATTTTTTTTTAAATGTTTGAGGATATTGATGGAGTAATTCTCCAAGCTCAAGTAATAAATTGTATAAAAGTTTTTGACTTTTACTTGTGTCTTAATGTTGATCTTGGATTTTGTTATATAAGGCCAATGCTGAATGAATAATCTGTTTTAAATTTTGAAAAAAAAAATCATCTAGCTCAGGACACAGATCACTTCTTTTGGGACTAAGAAGTCAATTACTTATGGCCTTGCATTGTCTTTATATTCTCAATTTCTTAAAAATATAATTATGTTTAAGTTAAGCCTTTTAGCTTTATCATTTTATGGCGACTCTTATTTTAATATATACTTAAGCAGGTAATTGGAAAAACCGATTTTTTCATTGTGTTCTTTGTTTTTATTTCCATTTTTCCACTAAAACCCTGTTTATTTTGAATGCTTTGTCAAAACGTTGTCACATACCATTGTTTCCTCCATGAGGAGAAGTGATGAAAAAATGTTTTTTTAAATGAATCAGCAGTTTTCTTTATTTGCAACAAATATACAAGGTGAATTCTTGAAAAACAGGCATAACCAGGCAAGAGGAAGCAGTTCACAGCAAGAGGTCTCTAAACACAAAATCAATCAAAGTCCCTCTTTCTTAATTTCTTTTGGAAGCACTGATGGTTTTAATGCTCCCTTACTCCATTCTTTGTTAGCTTTTGTCTCCAAGACACCAAGAAAAAAAATCAATTTGACTTATATTTGAATAACAGTTGCAAGATCAAGTCTTCAGTTCTAAGCGAAATTTTTGCATACAATGGGTTCTCCAACCACTGCTGTATTTAACATAGAAACATTTAAGTACACCATACTGTCTGTATGAAAGGCAATATTACTTTGCATGTTTATTTTTCACATCCAACAAGTTTATATTGTACATTAGTTCATAGTCAATATCTACCACCTACAGAAAACTCGGGAAGTGCTCCAGCTTTTACTGTTATTTCCTACTACCTTCAATTACTTTATTTTCCTTGTAGAACTTCTGCTCTATAGCTAGGAGGGTGTCAGTACCTAATGCTATTTCCAGTAGTGGAGATGTTTTAGCATATGTTATAAGTTGGAAATTTTCATCAAATTGTGCAAAACTTTCATGAAATTCTTTATAAAAAAAAAAAGAGGTTTGGGATTTGTTTGTTGTTTTTTTGTTGTTGCTTTTGTGTTGTGGGTTTTTTTCTGGTTGTTGTTGTTTGTTTCTTCCCCAGAAATGCATTGGCAAACTTGAATAAAAAGGTTAATAAGATCAGTCATTTGCAAGGACTATAAAGCAATATTAATAGGAAGGATTTTTCAGAGATTATTTTAAGCTAATTTTCTAGAAACAAATTATCTGAATTTTATGTTTCATCTTGAATATTTTGTTTGATTATTATTAGGACTTTTTATCTGTATTTCTATGAGAAATGCCCACTAGGTTCCAAAGATCAAAAATAATGTTGAGAATACTTTTTTTGGGGGGTGCATATATGTGAATTCTGTTGTGGCATGCTGAATTGCAATTATATGAACTGTGAAGTCCCACTTTTCTATATAGGTTATGTCCAGAACAATGTTCCCTAAAGGACAAGAATTCCACTTGTGAGTAAGTATATGATGAAGGTCGTAAACTTTCACTGTAACAGTTTGAAAGAAGGGGAGTCTGGAAGCGTGTTAGGTGGTGGGAGGGGGGAAGATAGAAGACAACAGGGTTTTGGCAAGAGCAGCACAAATATATACACTCAGAAATATGAGCCCATGAAATCTCTCTATAGAGCTTACTTTACAGAACTATTTCTTTAGCCTGAGTAGGACCATATATTTTTAAAACACACACTGAAGGGATGACAGGAAGTCAACAAGTTTTCAAGTAGCATACTTAAATAAGAATTCGTGTTCCCTGAAGTCAAGAAATATTTCAAATAATGAATGAGTGCATATTGTGCTCTTGTCTTACTGTGAAAGAGGGGAAAAAAACCCAAATAAAAACATGAAGAAAAATTAGTTGTCAGGTTGGTTCCCAGGGCATGGAAATCAATGATTGTTTTGTGTTTTTGTCTTGAATCTTTTAGCATAAACACTTGCCTTCTCTCCATGAATTGGAGTTAGATGGTATTATTGACATATCCACACGGAAGCTGTAATTTAAAAACATATAATACTTGGAAATTAGTTTATTTTGTGGAGATTTTGAATGTCAATGACATTTGAGGCAATTTGCTCATTTTAGGCTGGAGAATTTCAAGACATGAATGACTGGGAATAGACGTAAGTGTGGGTTTTTTGGTTTGTTTTTGGGGTTTTGAGGGTTTTGTTTGGTTGTTGGGTTTTTTTGGGCAGGTTTGGTTATGGTTTGGGGGTTTTTTTTGTGTGTTTTTGAGGGGGGGTTGTGGTTTTGTTTTTGTTTTTTTTATACTAAACCTAGTTTTATTAGGTTTCTTTCTTAAATTACTGTGTCTCATAGTATTCAGCATACCTGTCCTCAGAAAGTCCCAGGAGGTTCAGAAGATCTATAGTCTGTGGAAGCCACTGGGTCTTCACCATCCCAGTCTGTGGGCTGGTATCAGATTCATTATTATATAATAACTTGCTCTAGCAGCAGAGTATATTAGACACAAAGTGCTATCCTCAATTATGTACATGTTCTATTTTGGTTTTAACAACAGAATTATTTTTTCTCAGAATATACATTGGTCCTTCCTTTGTGTCAGAAGAAAAAGTAAGCAGTAAAAATAAACCATGTGTTTAACATGAAATTAAGAAATTACAAGAGTATGGAAGATTTAGTGGGATCCAATGAAAAGAATACAGTGAAAGAACAACTGATTTAATATATAATGGGTCTCTGAAAAAAAATTGATCTTTAAGTTTCAAGTGTATTGGAAAAGCTGGACTCCAGAAAATCCAATCAGCTGTGATTTGTTTAACATGAGATGTGAAATATAGTATCTCGTATTCACTACATACTTAGGACATGAAATTTGGGTTTTCATAATGAATTTTTCAAGTGAACAAGGAAAGTCAAGAGTACCTCCTATAGGCCAGGTCCAACCAGTTGCTATACAAGCAGGATCTTTGCTGGGAGCATGTTTTATCATTCAAGTTCTTTATTTTCCTAGCAACAATGTCCAAACAGTTATTAAGTCTATTAACTTATAAAAGCTACTGATTCCAATTAATAAAAGCTGTTCATTTGTTTAATTGAAAGGGTTTTATTGTACATAATATGTCTTAGAGCTGTTTTAGAAAATTAAAGTACTTAACTTCCTCTTCAAAATCTGAATATGTTCATTAACATTCCTTTGAAATGCTTGTTATTGTTGATACCCCAGTGATCCAAAGACTTTCACTAGAGTCAGAATCACTCTCTGTTAAGTACAAGAGCAACCTACTGATATTTTCCTTCCCAAAACTCTCAGTCTGACTAACCCAAAGATTTCATTTTTCTCAGGTGAACAGCTATTAAAAGACCTAGTGCAGCAAAAGACTGATAGACACCTTGTAGCTATTATACAGATGCAGAGGATACCATGGGAAGTGAATTTCACCCCTTGACACAACCCGCGTAAAGCATCAAATGCAAGAAAGAATGCGTGATTAGATTAAGATAATTGTGAGCAGCAACATGTTTGATTGCTGTGTCTTTCAGTGCAGGTATCAGTATAATGGTTATCTGTTCTGAGGTTACAAGAATAAATTTATTATATAATTTTATTATATTTATCAGGTGCATTCCTGATGAAGTGGTAATTTTTGTATATTGGATCAAAACAAAAATGACAGTATTATTTGGAGATAGCAGCAGTTCCTCATATTTTTTCCCTTTACTGTAGCCAGTGTCCAATATTCTGCCAAGGAGGAGATACAAATAAATCACTGATAGATTCTTTACCTGAGAGAGGTTGGTAGGTGGTCTGAATTTGACCTGTTTTCATGAATTGCACAAGTCTGGAAGTTTTGGAGAATTACATAAATGCAGTTAGACTAACTTTCAGTATGTATTTTTTGCTGCAGTGGTGGAACTATCTGTTTTCTGAAGAGCTGAATTTGCCTACAGTTTGAACACTGATCAGGAAAAAGTTCCATGAAAAGTTCTTGAAAATCTGACTCCCTTTAATCTCCCTACTTTCTCTAAGTGATATAGTTGTCATAATCAGAGTGTTTGCTTTTGTGCTATCCAGTTTTGGGTTCGATAATACAGCTACAAGTATAGATGGCAACCAGAAATCCCTCCTCTAGTATCCACCACTAAAATTGCTTCTGGAAGAATCACCAAAGTTAAACAAACATACCTGCCTTTAGAGGAACTAAATATTATTTTGAAAATGTATTATATATATGCATACATTTCTGTTTATTTTCTTGACGGAATTATATTACATAAACTTTTACTCATAGCGGATTTGATTTATTCCATGTAGTATTTCTCACATCTCTGTGTCAAATAAATGTCTAATCTTCTAAAACAAATCTTATGCAATATGGGACCAGATGGGATCCATCCTAGGAGGATGAGGGAGCTGGCAAAAGAGCTTGCCAAGCTGCTCTCCATCATCCACCAATAGTTCTGGCTCACTGGGAAAGTCCCAGATGATTGGAAGATGGCAAATGTCACACCAATCCACAAAAAGGGCTGGAAGGAGAACCTGGGAAACTATAGGCTTGTCAGCCTAACGAGCAAGGTTATGAAATAGATCATCTTGAGTGCAATCACATAGTACCTACAGGATGGACAAGGGATCAGACCCAGCCAGCATGGGTTTTGTAGGGCCAGATTCTACTTGACCAACCTGATCTTCTTTTATGACTAGGTGACCCACCTGGTGGATAACAGGAAGGCAGTGGATGCAGTCTACCTGGACTTCAGCAAAGCCTTTGACACCGTCTACCAAAACAAACTCCTGGAAAAGCTGTCAGCCCATGGCTTGGACAGGTGCACTCTCTGCTGGGTTAAGAGTTGGCTGGATGGCCTGGCCCACAGAGTGGTGGTGAACGGTACTGCATCCATTTGGTGGCCAGTCACCAGTGGTGTCACCCAGGGACCAGTGTTGGGCCCAGTTCTGTTTAATATCTTTACTGATGGTCTGGATGAGGGGATTGAGTCCATCATTATCAAATTTGCAGATGACACCAAGTTGGGGGAGGAGTGTCAATCTGCTGGAAGGCAGGAGGGCTCTGCAGAGGCATCTGGACAGGCTGGATTCTAATGGCACAATGTTTAACAAGACCAAATGCTGGATCCTGCACTTTGGCCGCAACAAGCCCATGATGCTGTACAGGCTGGGGACAGAGTGGCTGGAGAGTGACCAGGAAGAAAGGGACCTTGGAGTCTGGATTGACAGGAGGTTGAACATGAGCCAGCAGTGTGCCTAGGTGGCCTGTATCAAGAAAGTATGGCCAGCAGGACAAGGGATGTGATCCTTCCCCTCTACTCAGCGCTGGTGAGGTCACACCTGGAGTATTGTTTTGAGTTCTGGGCCCCTCAGTTCAAGAAAGATATTGAGGTGCTGGTACAGGTACAGAGAAGGGCAACAAGGCTGGTGAAGGGACTTGAGCACAAGTGCCATGAGGAGAGGCTGAGAGAGCTGGGGTTGTTTAGCCTGGAGAAGAGGAGGCTCAGGGGAGACATTATTGCTCTCTACAACAACCTGAAAGGAGGTTGTAGTCAGGTGGGGGTCAGTCACTTCTCCCAGGCGACCAGCAGTAGGACAAGAGGGCACAGTGTTAAGCTGTGTCAGGAACGGTTTAAGTTGGATATTAGGAAGAGGTTCTTTACAGAATGATCAGTCATTGGAATGGGCTGGACAGAGTGGTGGTGGATTCACCATCCCTGGAGGTATTTAAGAAGAGACTGGATGTGGCAGTTAGTGCCATAATCTAGTAATCATAGTGGTGTTGTATCAGGGGTTGGACTTGATGATCTCAGAGGTTTCTTCCAATCAGCTGATTCTGTGATTCTATGATTTGACTATAATATCCTGACATAAGGTGTTCTATAGGAGACATAAGGTGTTTTATACGATGACTTCTTATAAGTCTTGTAAGAAAGTATAATACAGGGATAAAGGGTTTATTTATAACTGAAGTTCCCATTGGAGTTTCTGTAATCAACAGTATTCCCACATATCTATAATAAATTTTCTTTCTTTATATAATTGATTTTAGAAAGCTCTTTCATGTTGCTTTGAGTCCCCAGGCATTGAAGAAATAATGAAAGGAGTAATTCCAGACTATTTGTGGTCTCTCCTTTTTCACAAAAATGAAAGAAAAATTCACCCTAGTATTGAAATTTTAATTTATGACATGGCTTTTGCTGTTGCAGTTGTTCACTTCTTCTATCTTAACTGAGCTCTCATTACTATGTTACTTGAATACTTGCAGAGAAATTTTGAGAGTAATTTGGGAAATATCAACATATAAATTCTGGAAAGTAAAAAAAAAAACAAAAAAACAAAAAACCAACAACTTACATTGTCCTTACCTTTCCCTGGAAGGATACACATATTGACTTGTATATGCTAAGTCAAGGGCTACTTCTGTGAACCACTCTGCCTATGTATCTTCTTGTGAGACAAAAACAGCACTACAGGAACACTGCACATATGAAGTTCCATAGCAGAACAAATATCTATATAAGAGCAAGACAGTTTACTTTCCCTCTATGTTTTTCTGGCAAGAAAATTTGGTCATTTGGTCATTTTAACAACTTTGAAAGAGCTTGTACAGAAATGCTTGTAGACATGTTAAAGAGGAAGCAGAATGTAAAAATTTACTGAGTAAGGAATAATAAAATGTCCATTTGAGATGGAAGTATTTATGCCATGATATACTAAGCACATAGATAACCATAAGAATCTTAATGTCTATCGAGTTCACTTAATGTATTTGTGTAGAAATGGTTGCCTTTGTTCTTTTTTTATTTGATAAATCAACTTTCCCTCGTATAAAGAAACTGTTGATCTGCTTTTGGCAAAGTGCTCTATAAAGATGGATGCAAATAAAGAAAATCCTCATGAAGCATTGAAGTATTTAAGCTGATTTTTCAGTGTTTGAACTTGATTGAAGTTGATGGAAGAAATCAATAACTCAGTGATTTATCTGCATTCTCTATTTCACTTTTCCTCCTTTTTACCACAGAGTAAATGATAACAAATGATATGTAGAACTTGTCACTCATTATCAGTAGACCAGATTACTACTCTTAAAATGCTTGAAATTTCTACTGTTTTATCACAAAGTTACAAATAATATATAAAGACTACAGAAAAAAGAAAAAAAAGGAAATCTTACAATAGTGCTTGCAGATTACAATTTCTATTATGTTGAACGAGTGAAAGAAATAAAGAGAAAACTAATAAAAGTAAGGTTTGGTGAGTTGTTGGGTTTTTTTGTTTTTCTCCATTGGATGTGCTAGATTCCCAAGAAGCTTTGGCAGTTCCAAATGAAGTTATGTGCTAATTCTATTTTTCTGAACTAATCATTGCAGGTTTAGAAACATTTGGATGTTTGTTTATTAGTTTAGATTATGATGCTAAAAGTAATGGCACTGAATTTTCAGACTGTTTTGTTTTGGTTTTCTTTGCTTGTTTCTTTGTCTGTTTGTTATTTTGTTTGTTTTAACAAGGACTAAATGCCAGAACTCTTTATAATTTTTTTCTTTTTTTTTTTGCAAAGAGGAGAGGAAACAAGGAAAGATACTTCATTGTGCCTGAATAAAATATTTCAGAAGGAAAGGTTTTGATAACGTCTACATTCATATTCTTAATATTCTGTAATAGATATGCTTCATGTAACCCCTTCTCTTTCTGTATAACAAATGTTAATTTTGTATAACCTCCTTTCCTACCATACTTTTACTTATCTATCTTGTTCTTCTCCAGTGAGTAGTAATTTTTTACTAATGACCAACAGTTTCTGAGTAAGAATATCATTCATTTTGCATAGGGCACTGAAGAACTATCAAATCGTAATGATTTTCAGTCATTGCAGACCTGAGCCAGATTCAAGCCTAGTGACTCAGTGATGAAAGTCCCTGAATACCATTAACAATTCCCTCAACTGCTCAGTGCTCATTAAATAAATGCACAATGTATTTGTTGTTAGGACTCCTATGTTCTCTTCCAATTCTCCATATTAGAAGCTGTTGGTCTAAAAATAAAAATGCATTTGCATCCATCAGGTAATTTTTCCTCCAGTTGCAATGTTACCTTAATATGCCTGCAGTTATGGTCACTTAACTTTTCCACTGCAAATGAGTGTTTAGAGGATTCCCATCTTCACCATTTTGTTCCAAATTCTAAGTGGTTTCTAGGTGTGATATTCAGTCCATGAGAAGATAAAAGAATAAAAGAAAAACTCTAACAAAACCTGTGTTTTTACATGATTCAGCAATAATGATGGCAATAATGGCCCAAGCTGATTACAGTCAAGGGTCATCTGACATTTTTTTTCATAGAATATCCTAAGTTGGAAGGAACCCATAAAGATCATGGAGTCCAAGTGATGCCGAAAAACCTTGGTATGAAAGGAACTGCTAAGAGAGTGTTCTTTTAGCAGCAAAGGTATTTATTCAAGCGGCACTGGAAAGCCAGCCAGCTTGTGCTGGACAAACTAGTTTTGAATTAACAGTGCAAAATGAGCCATTTTATACATTTCACTACATGATTACACCATACAATTTTGCATAGTAATAAGATTACAACATCTGATTATGCATATTAATCATTAGGCAGAGACTAGGCAGAGTCTGGGCAGAGCCTTCTAGAATCTTCTTTTGGCATCAGGATTAGGTGGTTATTTCTGGTATTCTGCCTCACCCTAGGGGTCTTTAACTCGTCTTGTTCACCTTGACCTCTTCAGCCTTCATTGTTCATGACCTAGTCACTGAAACTTACAGAACTACTGTAAGGCCATTTTGCTCTATTCGAATGTCTACATTGTCATGATTAACAGCACTAGGCTGTTTTCTAAGATCAGGTCCAGTGCTTTGAACAGAACATATCTCCGTGTTCTCCAATAAACTCAAGCAAAGCAGGTGCTGAACAGTTTCTATTGATCTGGTTAACCATTTCTGGGGTTCATCCTTGTTTCACAAGGATTCCTTACAGTTCAGCATTCTTTTGTGAGTTCTGTAATTCAAAAATATATCTTACCTGTACCAACTGACGCTGGTGCAGAAGTTGTTAGCCAGATGCATTATTTTGTACCAAAACAAACAAACATCTAAATAAAAAAAGGTTAAAATTAATTTAAATCTTAATTATTTAATTGTTTAATGACCATATAACCATTAAATAATTATCTAGTTATTTTTCCATATAAATTGAAAGCCCTATTACAGATCCTGAAATCAAGTTTTAAGGGAATTGCTTTTGAACGACTTGGTAACTTCAGGTATAATTGCTAAGTAATTTACAAAATATGTAATTACCATTGGCCATATGTTCCTATGCCTTGTGTTCTTCACAATGCAGAAGAGTATCACAAAAGTGTCTCAAAATACCTAAAGCAGGGTAAAAATACCTGGGTATTATTAATATGAAACTATCATGAAGAAAAATTTGAACACAATCTACAATACTTTTACTGATAAGCAACAGAATCCATTGCTATTCGAAAGGTGGGAGGAGCTAGCTGGGAAGTATTTTGTACCATATGTCTGCTTCACAACCCACTGAAGAAATGTCAGAAGAACATTGCAAGTTAATATTGCCTGAGACAGTGATAACTTACAGTGCATTGACAACACAGATTGCAGATGGCCAAATTACCACTACAAACACCTTCTGGCACCTGACAGCTCACCAGATGCTGGTGGGTGTCATTTGCTACTTAATCATATACCTGAGGAGAGATTATGGAGTTCCTATCCAGAATCCTATGATACACATGTTAGTAAACAATCGATGGTCCTGATGCAGAAATTCATCATGGTGCCAGGGTAAACAGTGTCATGTGTGTGTGTGGATACCCTGATGAAGTCACTCTAATGTCTTACAGAACAAATGCAAATCTGACTTAACTGATTGATTTTTATCGGTAATATTATTAATAATAAGGTTAGGGAAAGCTCCAAATAGTAAATAGCACATTTATAAAGTTGCAGAACAAAATCAAAAGCTTCTCCCACATTGGTTTCTGGAAATATAACTATAAATTGGAGAGTTCTATTCCTTCCATCCAGAAACAGCCATAGTGCATTTGCATGTAACCATGCAACTGGAGTAGTTTGTCAGCTTTAGATTTTTAATGTATGTAGATTCTGACTGCTGAATTCTTCTAAAAACCTGAGAGTGAGAATATTCTGAAATATCCTGGGAATTATCTGTTTGCTTTTCCTTTTCCATTTTAATATTTTGTACAACCTTTAAAAAATTATTTTAATCCTGTCGCCCAGTTGTGAGTCTATTCAAGACATTGTCTGCCTTTAGCTATAAAATAAAATTAAAAAAAAATAAAGGCTTTGCAGACTTCATAGAAACCAAATCACTTAGCAACAGATCACCAAGGTTTTCATGAAACTTAATGCTTTCAATATGTACCCTCTACTGACTTTATTTTATAGGTATTTACATAGAATATTTTAATACATGGATTAAAAGGCTTCAAAATTATTATCCACTTTGCAGGGTAATAATGCACAATGAAGTCTAAGAATTTAGTAATATGCATTTTTGTTATTCTTTGTTATTCTTTTTTGGATTCTTTTTTCTTTTCCTACCCAACTTTCCTGTGGTTACTATATGCTTTTCATTCACTTAACAATAAACAGAACAACAGAAAGCTGGAATCCCAGCATCGACGCTTGGCTAGATGCCATATGAGAAATCATGAACAAAAGTTGCAATTGTAATAAGTCATATAGAGAATATATATATAGTCATATATAGACTCGATATAGTCACATATTGAGTGACTAGATATAGTCAGAGGGAGAATATATATAGTCATATATAGAACATATGACTTCTATTTAGTTTAATATTTTCTTAATACAGACCCCAGTAAGACAGCTTGAAAGATGCAAATGATGCCTAAAATCCTGGAAGATAGGCACTCAGACAAAACATTAATGGAGAGAGATAGACAATACCTATACTGGGAGATCGGAGGTTTCAGGCCTCCACTGGGCCCACCAAATGTGCGCTGTTTCAACAAGGATCCCCACATCCAAAATACCCTGAAGAACCCTGCCCTCAGTAAGGTTACAGCTTTTATACCCTTCTAAACAAGTAGCATACTTAGACATCCATAACCAATCATCATTTCTAATTCCCTCGGTGGTCCACCCATCAGGGTCCTGGGCTATGCCTCCCGGACCACCTCCAACGGTTTCTGGGCTCTTCTATTGTCTTGACTTCAAGCTATCTTGCAGGTGGCTCTGAAAAACATCATGACCTTCAGAAAGCCTGAGAATATGTGAGTAAATCCCTTTAGTAACTTCAAACACCCCTTAATATGTGAGCAAGAAAACCTATACCTCTAAAACTCTACAAAATCTACCCCAAACCTTTAGGCATCACAAAAAACCCAGGAGGAAGGCTTAAGAGATAGTCAAATGCAAAAAGTGAGAAATAAAATTGATATTATGGTGGACATGACAGAACCTCTGCCTGAACATCAGATATTGATTTTACTTAGCAACTGGGAACCTATATAGAAGAAAAGATGAGAGTATGGGAGTGGAGATAAAAACAGAAGAAGGTCCTGTTCTAGTTACAGCAAGAAAGCACACTGAGGCTGAAAAAGAGCACAAAGATGCACACTCCACTGCAGTTACACACAAGATTTAAATAGCTTTGTTTATTTGTAGCTTTTCATATTTAGATTACTCATAAATTTAGTACTTTTTTTGTGCTAAAATCATACACCTAGTGACTGCTGCTCCAGGGTCACTAAATTTGCTTTCTAAAGTATTACTTTTAGGTGAAATAATCGTATATTCTCATTGTAAAAATGCACTTGCTTAGCTATTTTAAGCTACCAATCGTTAAATAACCTAGAAAACTGAATATTGAATGGATTGAAAGTGTTCCCTCAATCACTCAGTCTGTTTATGAGGTGACAGGTCGTCTGCCAAATAGACAGTCAGGGCTTGCCCCGTTGGTGATTAGTGAGCTTTCACACAATTGACTGCCCAGGTTACTGAGGGGTAGCATTTGATCGATGTATATCAAAAGGTAGACCAAAATTTCCATCAGTGTAAAAACTTTATGTAAGTATATTATGCTTAATCATAAAGAAGGCCGCACAACACAAAGATATTAAAATTCTCATGTAAAATTCAATGAAATAATCTAAAATAATGAGTGTGAGAAAAAATTAAGAGAAAATTCTAATTCATCATGGACCTAATGCAGAATGTGTCTGCACCTTACATACTTCATGCGATTTCTGTCAGATCATCTTTAGCTCATTTAGAACTAAAACTTGTACAAAATGCAGTAAAGAACATTTGGTATGTGGGACAGATTTCATTTAAAGAAACAACAAAAGCAACAAAATTGCTTATTTTGGGAAGAAAATAAAGGAAAACAGTAAAGATAATCTAAACAAGAATGTCACTGAGAAGATGCATTGGAAATTGCAATTTTCAATTTTTGATAACTGCAGAACTAGGGATACCCTGTGGAATTTTTTGTCAGAATACTTACAAAATTTTCTGCAAAAAAACTACAAAGAAATTATAAATAAATAAATGTATAAGTTTATAAATACATAAATTTCCTTTCCAAGGAAAATGTTCTGGAGTTCAGTAGGGAGCTAAAAAAATTGCTGAAAGATCAGCCTATAAGTTGCACATTAACATCCAGATAATACTTTGGGCTTATGAAATTCCTACATCACTGATTTCAGAAAGTAAAGAGAGGGAAGCAGTCATTTAATATTTGCCCTGCTCCTTTTACCCTTTCTCTAACCACCTGTTCTAAGCTGCTACTGGATATGGTATACTTGGCTAGGTGGGCCTTCAGCCTCATCCAGTACAGCTGTTCTTGCATTCTTTTGTATTTATATACATGGTTGGTGTTGAATAATTAGTAACAAGGGGATGAATATATGGTAGAACTGAACAGATGTCCAGACTTAAACTGATTATTCATGACCTGTTACCAGAATCAGAGTTTCTAAGGCCTGTGCGACTATTCTATGAAGTTAGGAAACAAACACCAATTTTTCACAAAATATCTATTACTGTTATAAACCAGTAAAGGCTGGTTTATATAAAGGCTGATGATAATGTGTAAAGATGTCTTCCCATGACATGATGCATTTGATAATTGTTTTTTAATAGTTGACCACATAATGGTGTACCAAAAAAAATTGTTGTGTATTTTTTTTTATCATGTGGAGTAATCTTATGTAAATAATGTACTTTGACAGGCTACATGTGTTTGAATCTGATTTAGATTAAGAGTGTGCTATGCTGTTGCAGTGCATTTGTCCAGACAAGGTGGAGAGCCTTCACAAAATCACAGAAAGCTGAAGTTGGAAAGGACCGCTGGGGGTCATCATCCAACTACACCATCTCAAGCAGGGCCACCTAGAGTCAGGTGCTAAAAACCATGTCCAGACAGATTTTAAATATCTCCAAGGACAAGGATTCCATACATCTCTGGAAAACCTATGCCAGCACTTTGTCATAGTAAAGAAGTGGTTTCAGGTGTTCAGAAGGAAGCTCATGTGTTTCAGTTTGGATCTATTACCTCTGGTTCTGCCACTGGACACCACTAAAAAGAGCCTGACTCTGTCCTCTATGCATGCTTCATTCAGGTGTTTATAGGCACTGATAAAAATATCTCCCTGAGCATTCTCTTCTCTAGGCTAAAAAGTCCCAGCCCTCTCAGATTTTCCTCAAATGCAAGCTACTCTTATAGCCTTTGCTGGACTCTCATCCAGGTCTCTTCTGCACTAAGGAGCACAAACCTGGACACAGGACTCCAGATGTAGCCTCACCAGTGCTGAATCAATGTGAAGGATCATCAACCAACACCTGCTGGCAATACTTTGCCCAGTGGAGACCAGGATATCATTGGAATTCTTTTCAGCAATGCACATTCCTGTCTCATGTTCAACCTAGTGTCCACCAAGAATTATGGGTTGTTTTCTGTCAAGTATCTTTCTGGTTAGTTAGCCCCACAGTGTGTTCTGATGCATGGAATTTTTCCTCTCCAAGTGCAAGACTTTGCCCTTCTCCTTATTGAACATCATGAGTTTCATTTTAGCCCGTTTCTTCAGCCTGTTGAGGTCTCTCTGAATGGTGGCATGATCCTCTAGAGTATAAACCACTTTTTCCAGTTTTTTCATCAGCAAACTTGCTGGGGTTTAGCCTGTTTCATAGTCTGCAGGACTGGAGCCACTGTTGGTATCCCTGGGGCACATCACTAGTCAGTGGCCTCCAAATAGACTTCCTACCACTGTTCACCATCCTTTCCATTGTTTTTAGTCTCATCTCACTGTCTTCTCACCCAACCCATAAGCAGTCAGCTTCTCTATGGAGTCTTGTAGGAGTCAGTGTCAGAGACCTTACTGAAGGCCAGGTAGACAATATGCACTGCTTTCTCCTCATATACCAAGCCATTCAAACCTTTTCCTGAGGGTTGGAAGGCAAGTTGCAGAAACAAACAATTTGTAATGGGATTGAAAAGACAGGTGGTTATTACCTCTGATTTTCCTTTTCTGGCTCTTTCTTCAAACCTATAAGTAGTTAGTGGTTGGTTCTTGTGGACTTTTTATTATGTCAGATTATCCAGCTTTAGAGGGCAGAGTTTAAAAGCTCTAGTTTCTCTGAAGGACAAAACTGACAGGTTTCACAGCTCTGCAGTAAACCTTTGGAGACTTTTGCTGCTCTGTTCATCTGACACCATACGTTCTATTCCTTCACAGCAACAGTCGTGAGTGCTACCACATTCTCTCTAACTCTCTCAAAGAAAACTATTAAAAATGGTTAGCATTAATCCACCGTTTTTTACTCAGTTAGCAATCTTCTAATTGCATTATTTAAATTGTCTTTATGCCTGCTTCCACTTCTTGCCCATTAAATTTCTTTTTTTTTCTTTTGTCTTCTTGGCTTTTTTTTTACTTCTCACTGAATTAAATAAGCAAACAACCAACCAAACAACTATGTAAAAAAATAAATGTATATATTAGAAACAGTTACAATAATCACAAAATCTCTTAGGTTGGGAGTGACCTCTTAAAATCACCTAGTCTTACTCTCCCTGTTCAATGCAGAGTCAGCTAGAGAATGTTCAGTTAAGTTTTTTACTGTCTCCAAGGATGGAGACTTTACACACATTTTACACAGTGTTTGACCACCCTCATAGTAATAAAGTATTTTCTTATGTTGACATGGAATTTTATGTGTTTTAATCTGTGTTCATTGCCTGCATCCTGTCGAAAACACTAGTAAGAAGTGTCTGGTTCCTTTTTGTTCATTCCCTTTCTTCAGGTATATATATACATTGATGAACCTTTTTCAGCTGAAGAGTCACAGATCCCTCAGCCTGTTCTCGTGTGAAAGATGCTCCGGTCCATAAATCAATTTTGCTGGACTTGATCTGTTGAGTCTGTATCTTTCTTGTAGTGAAAGCCCAGCACTGGACTGAATCCTGCAGGTGCAGTCTCACTAACACTGAACAGAGGGGAAGGATCAACTGCCTCAGATTTCTGGCAGCACTCCTAGTGCAGTCCAGGAGATAACCAGCATCCTTTGCTCTGAGATTGCATTGAGACGTTGTCCACCAGACCTCCAAGATCCTTCTTGGCAAAGCTGCTTTTCAGGCAGTTGCCCTCCTGTGTAAACTGATGCACTGAGTTTTTCTTCCCCAGATACGTGACTTGACATTTACCCTTGCTGACATTCACAGCCTTCTGAGATCCCTCTGAATGGTGGCACAACCATCTCATGTATAAACCATTTTTTCCAGTTTTGTATTGTCTGCAAACTTGCTGTGACTTCATCCTTACCAAGTCATTAATAAAGATGTCAAAGATCACTGGAGCAGGGAATGACCTCTGAGGTACACTGTTAGTAACTGCCTCCAACAAGACTTGGTGCCATCTATCACAGTCCTCTGGGTCCAATCATTCAGCTAGTCTTTAATCCATTTCACTGTCCGCTTACCTAAGCCCTCCTTTGTCACTTTCTCTATGATGGTATTATGCAAGACAGGGTCAAAGGCTTTTCTGAAATCAGAGTAAACAATATCTGTTGTTCTGCTATCATCCACCTATTCACGTCACGTGCTATTCATGTCATTGTAGATGTCTATCAAGTTGGTCCAGCATGATTTTGCCTTTGTAAATCCATGCTAATTAGCCCTAGTAGCCCTCTTACCCTTCATGCGTGTGGAAAATCTTTTCAGGAAGTTTTTCTCCATCATTTTCTGACTGACTAAGGTGATGCTGACTGGACCGTAGTTCCCCAAGTCTTCCTTCTATCCTTAAATACGAATGATATTTATTCTCTTCTAGTCTTCATGTTTCTCCCCGTCACTAAAACCATTCCAAGAGTAGTCTTACAATTATACCAATGAGCTTCATTCAGTCCCCATTGCCTTATCTACATCCACTTTGTTTAAGTATTTCATGACTTGGTTGTTCTCTCCTAACAATAAACCATATTCTTCATAATAGAAAGAGTATAGATAAATCTGTAGGACCATATAATATAATTTTGCAACTTCTTTCTCCTAACCAATGCCTATGAATGTTTTTGGTATTTTTTTTCTTAATGATAGGAGAACTTATTAGTTTTTTTCATTATCATAAGCTATCAGAAAATTATAAATATTCTGTATGGTTTCTTCTAAGAATGTCCATGCCTAAATTGGCAACCCTGAAATTCCAACAGCTATTTTGATATTATCTAACTGAAATATGTTTTAAAGAACCTGAAGCAAAACATTTATGAAGCAGGAAACATGATATCTTATATAGTGCCAGAAAATGTATATGATCAGCAGTAATCTAGAGATGAACAGAACATTAGGAGAGAGCAAACAGGCTCTGAAACCAGTGCTGCATTCAGTGTTAAAACCAAACACAAAGTTTTCCATTCTGTAGCCAAGAACCTTTGAATACATCTGGTATCCAGCATCTGACCTGTCATGATTATGACCAAGTAGTAATTACAAGAAATCAATCTTTCTCTATTAGTGCAAAATGTGGCAGGTGGTTAATTCACTACACTTCTCTAATCAGTGACTGGAAAATATTTTTTCTTGTAATTGGTACTCAGTGTTTTCAGTTATGATCAAAGCTCCTTTATTTATATTGCTTTCCTGAAAGTGTTAGTATGCTACTTCTATGTCTATTGGTGTCAAATAAAAGAAAGAAAAAAAAAAAAAAGACCATTTTGGCTCAACACTCTCAGTTGGCTCTGTTAGCCAACTGAACTGATATTTCTAACTACGCTGTGATTCCTATCTCATGCTCAGATGATATGGACTTCACTGAGTTTTTGATTTCTTTGACAGAATGAGTGATTTTCCTGTAAAAGAACTTCAATGCTTCATAAGTTCAGAGACTTCTAAAGCAAAGACAATGAAAAAATCTTTCCAGTAACAAAAGCACTATCACAATATAATATGGTACAGTTTCCTTGTAAAAAGCCCCTATCTTGCAAGTTTTCATTGTCTCACATACAAACTTCACCTTATAATATTGCTTTGAAAAATTTACAGACCACTTCTGAATGTTGCTTATGTTTTGAATAAAAGCTGCTTATTGCTATGCTGAATGCCCTACTTACTACTACACAGTTCAGTTTCAAGTGTATTCCTTTGAAAATCAAAAAGCATGAAGTAGATTCTGTGATGATCATAAATCGGCTGGAAAGCTGGAATTTTTTTCAAATTTCTTTTGAGGATGAACAAGGCAAAATAGAAAACATCTTTATTTTTGCATCCCAGTTTGCATTTTCTTTGAAACAGAATCTTTTTAGTGTAAGCTAAGTAAATAGTCTCTTTAAGACTAGAAGCTATATCAAATACTAAAAAAAAAAAAAAAAATAAAAAAAAATCTAAATTTTACTGTGACATCTTCACTATTGGAAGGTTAAAGTCTTCCTCACTGTTTAATGAGTGCATTAAACCCTATGAAGTCTGAGACCTTTTAGAAATTTGTCTCTGAATCCTAGCTTGTCATTCCAAGTAGGGATTCTTTTGAACTTGATTTATAAGGTGGTGTGATGACAGAGACTTGACAGAAAGATGAGTTGAGAAGTTAAGCCATTAGTATCAAATTTCATCCCTGTCACTCTTTGCTCTAAAGAGGTTTTACTTTCCAAAATGTACTTTTTGCAGAATAGTTCTGTTTAGCTTTAGTTTATAATTTCAAACATAAGGCATTGAAGTACTAAACTCTGAACAGATTTTTCTCTATGACTTGTATTTTCTGTGTCTTTCACACTTATCTATATCTGTATCTCATACTTACACATTTTCTGATACACCCTGGAAAACAGAGACTGCCAATGGAAAAAAACAAAAGATATTGTCCCTGAAAGAGCCTACCTCAATTGAAAGAATTTGGCTTGCTGCAACATAAGGGGAGTAAGTCTGTGATCATTTGGAATCCATTCTTAACATATATTACCTAATCTTCAATAGATGTTTACAGAGCTCTTAATTTCTATAGTGACTTTTCTCTTTCCTATTTTCCCACTGTAGAAGAGGTTTAGAAATTGAAAGAGTAGAATGCACTAATAATTTGTTACCTTACTTTCCCTTTAGCAGCTCTATGCTCTATTGTTTACCTTTTACATGTCATACACCAGTTCAGTAAATTTCATCTGTTTTCAGTAAAAAAATGTTGTGGCTTTAGTATTCAAGAGTAGCTGTTTTAATCATATTTATTTAGAGGCTTGTGTAAAAATATCTAGGTTTTTCAGAGGTCTCTGTCATCAACATTCCCTTATTGACTCATTCCTATATGCTTAATATCCTGTTGTGGAGGTATCTCTAAGGGTAAGTATATATAAACCATGGTTAGAGATCAGAAAAATTAGATAAGACACTAGGTTACCAAATGAAAAATCATAAACATGAGAACAGAAAGGATAAAACCATGAAATAATATTATTTTTTTTAATAGAAACCCTTTTTATACTAGAGATGAGTTTTATAAAATAGAAATATTTTTAAAAGCCCGTGTAAGCAGTGAAAGAAAGGTACAAAATCCTGTTTAGGTCCTCCATTTAGATCCTGTTTAGATCTTCCATACTATTTCGGATACATCAATTATAAAGTACAGTCCTATCAGTAAGGTACTAATCAAGCATTTATTTTGTTCTCTCTGGGGTGAGAATGATATTTTGTCATATCACATCCTCTTCTCCCGAAGCCTCTGCTAGCCTCCCTCCTATCTCTTTCTGATTCTTGGAAGGAAGTGTACCTAATGCCCACCAAAATCCTCTCATAAGAGGATGCACCACACTGAGCTCGCTGTACATTTGCTGTGTGCAAATGGTTAAAGTTTAGAAGGCTTCAGGAGGCACTTAGCCTCAGGTAGTTTATTATGAGACTGGCCAGGTTTCCCTTTGGTATCTCCTTCAGGTACCCTAACCACTAGTGACTACCTCAGATAGATCTGCTCCTCATGTTGCAAAATAAGCATTTGCTCCAAATATATCTCTCTTCAGCCACCTTTTTTTTTTTTTTTTCAAAATCATTCTCAGATGCTGAACTCTATGACTTCTGACCACAGCACCTATGCCTGGACAACACAGTCTCCTGAAGGTTTGTCCAAAATCACAGGAGTCTCCCATCAATGGATAGTTAAGGCTCATGATATACTGAACAGAGAAACGGGCCACAGAAGTGTAAGGAAAACAGAGACCTTTGCTTCCAGCCACTCTTTGAGCAGCCCTGGGAACTGCTGTACTTGACTATGGCTGGAACCAGTTGCACTGTCTCTCAAACGGACATCCAGCATGTTGTAGGAGGCCTAGGGTCTGAAGTTTCAACTTCCAGACACTCCAGAGCATTTTCTCCCACTCTCAGCTGATATTGCTGTCCAGACACAGGAATGTGATCTTGTCACAGCTAGGGAATTGCTCATGAAGAATCCCAGTGTCCCCCACAGGTGTGGCTATACACAAGACAACCTGATGGGGTTGAGTTGTGCTACAGCCCATAAAGTTGTCCTAGAATGTTACTTAGTGCCAGGACCAAGTGTGTCCAAGTAGCAGGACGTTCAATTCACACAGAACCCTACAACCTCTGATTTTAATTTTCAACCTAGTTCTCATCTGACTTCTTACTATAAAGCTAGTGTCAAAAAAATTTAGGAAAAAAATTACCAAGATAGGCTTAGGATATGATATCTCCATTTCTCACAGAATTCAAGATCTATCAGAAAACGCCCAGTGCTCTGTTTACACCCTCTTCCTATTTTCCATGGAGGAGATTAAACCCTACTCAGTACCTCTTTTAAACTCCATGTCCTGCCATCTCGTATAGCATTTGAGGAAGCACTAAAACCTAGTCCTGCCTAAAAACCGTGCAAAGCTCAACAGCCCAAATAGGCAATATGAAAAACTGGTTTTCAACAGAGCCTGTACAGGAATGTTGCTTGACAGAGCTCAGTGATTTCTCTTTGGCCTGTTTGCCCTGTGCACAGGCATAGAGAATGTCAGTGTTCACCTATCAGATGTGGTGTTCTTTACTTACCTGCAGACTACTTTGCTGTGGATTTCTATGTTTTTAAATTTCTAAATGCATTCTGAACTCTGCTCTTTAGTTTCTGTGTCTTAGTTCCTCCTATGTAAACTGGGGTGAGGGTATATGTCTGAGGTATTCCATGGATAAATACTATGAAGATTCACAGGTGTGAAGACATTATGGTAATAGGGATTTTGAAGGTTTTGCTATCAATGCTGCTATTTGCACCTTGTAAAAGAGTCAGGAGTGCCACATTGGGTTGATAGTACATAATATATTAATAACAGATAAGAATCTATAAGATATTAATAATAGATATTTTTTCTCATTTTCTTATTTTTCTGAAAGGATTTCACTTAGGAGACCTAAACAGCTTCTTCATGTTGCTAGTTTTGTTCTTAATATATTTACAAGATCAGAGGTTGGAGAATATTAAAAAACAAAACAAAACAACACAAAAAACAACAAAACAACAAACTAAACCAAAACCACCATTTGAATTTTTAAATTAATTCACTTTGACTGATTTGGAATCAGTGTGTGCTTTCCACATACATTTTAATAAACAGGAAGACACATTACCAGGTAAAGAGGTAACTTTCAGGGACAGTTTCAAAATATATAAAGAAAATGGATCACAAATTCACAATTGTTCAAGCAGGAAGCAATCCTGTATTGACTATAAATATTATACTTATCCAATAAGAGTACAGAATACACATGATGTGAAATACTGAGATGATCTGTTAGATCTAGAGCACTTCACTTCCCACAGAGCTTCAGGATTTTGGAAAACAGACAAAACATTGTGTGGGATATCATTCACTACTTCTGGAAAAAAAACATATACAATTTCTGATTCCTCTTAACTGCAAGACTTTGACTGTTAAGGTAGTGTCAATGGTATTTGCATCTATTTTAAGGCCTCTTTGCGATTCAGAGTCATAGACAATGACAACAGTACAAATGAGATTTGGATAATGGCATACAAAGCTTAAGTGAGTTCCTGAATCCTGGAAAGGGCTCAGGTGTGTTATGCATTGGGAATGGGTAAATTATACATTTATAACCTTATGAGGGCTACATGAAAAATTGTTTCTAGTTTATTTAAAATGCATGTTATTCAGTTTTTGCTTATTCTAAGTGTGTTTAGTAAACAAGAGTCACTTGTGAATGATATGTTCTAAAATCAAATTTAAGGGTAAACTTAATTATGTTCACAGATGGTGAAGCATAATTGATGACAGTATGTCAATGCAAACTGGAACTAGCTGTGTCTAAAAACATATCATCACTATCAACAACATAACATTATGAATATTTTAAATGACAACTTTATAAAAAGGATGAGCTGGCTAATTCTGGTTGCCTCCATACATGGTCTTGTGTCAACTATTTTTGTTTATGTGAGCTTCTATTTCATTTGTTACTACACATCTTGCATTTTTTTATTGCTGCAAAAAATCAACAGGGGAAATATTTTGGTAGCAAAAAGAAAATACATAGACTACACTTTTCATGAAACAATAATTGGGGCACTGCCACCTGAATTTCATGGGAATTTAGCAAGAAAAATAAGAGAACATAACCTTCTTTCTGCATGATTTACTGTCACCAATAGTGAAATTCTTTGGTTTTATTATTCCATTTGATAGCAGCCACTTCCCATTTATATAACAGAGAGAATGTAACAATAGAAGAGCATAGGAACCTCCAAAGGAAAGATAGAATATTTTTTTCATTATATGGCCACAGTTCTTACAGGTGAAATTGAATTTCAGTGATTTGAACATTATATATGATTACCAGACTTAAAATTTAAAAAAAAAAAACACCTCTGCCTATATTGTTCATTTATTATTAAGATCTGAAACTTGTGAAGATATATTACTGTTTGGTTCTGTTTTCTTTATTTTAAATATAAATTTCTTCTCTGCAGTGAGTGTATTTTAGTGTGCGACTGAAGACTGGTAGATGAGAACACTGAATCTCAGATAGCCTTCTGTATGACTAGAGGGAAGTGGGTATGATCTAGTGTGCTTGTCAAGGACCTTAAATGTCACCCGACTGGTTCTGTAGGAATAGAATTAGAGTCTTAAATAGTCTCAATCTCAGATTATTCATGTTTGCTCAGGAGATGTTTACAAAAAGTAAGTAGACATTTACCATATTTATATAAACTCCCTTTTAATTCAAAGATATCAGAGGGTAAAAAGGCATCTACTTATTAATATTGATTCATTATTATTGTTATTATAATCATAGATTATTAAATCATTATGTGATCAAATGTGATATTACTTTGATGTTACTTGTTCACATCCTCTTGTATAAATAATCAAACAAAGCGGTGATTTCCTCTGTAAGGAACTCACACAAAGGAAGTCCATAATTGTGGCATAGACTGGAAAATATGAAATATGAGAAAAAGATAAGGATATACTCTTATCTTTGAAAACCTAACTATATCCATCACTTCTCCCAAGCCTACCTTATAACTGGACCTGTTGTCAATACAAAAAGAAGTTTGTTAGTATTAACGTGTCAGTGCTTTGGTGCTATGTAGCTCTGCAGCAGCTGTTGATGTTCCCAGGTGAACGGTATGGTACATGATAGGGAAAATGTTGCTGAGGAAGTGTTGTTTGTAAGCTGTTATTGCCCTTGCAAGTTGTCACAGACAACTGATTAGCATAGTAGCATCCTTCTGCCTCAGCATTTCCATTTTCTGGGGCCTTATCTTCCCTGATAATGGAACAAAAGATTTTTTGCGGAATCTCTGGCATACAGCAAGGTTTCCATAATGACCTTTTCCAAATTTAGAAGACACAGTGGGATTTGTTTGTAGTGTTAATGCATAAGTGTGTTTAGGGAAAGAATGTTTAAATTTAAATAGACTTTATTATTTTTTATTATTATTAATGGCATGCTTTTATTTGTGTTGTACTTGTTTCCTGACAGAGTAAAATTTAGATTTCATGCAGCAATTACAAGAAACACTCAGGCAGAAATAGGTTAACAACAGAGTGGAACAACTTTAGAATGCTGAATAACTAAATAATAAAATAGAAAATAAAGGAAATGAATGTATGCCATGAAAATATGAGAACTCTTGGAAAATTATTGAGGAAAACATTTCACTACAAGAAGAAATTCAATAGGCTAGTGTAATTTTCTCTGAAATAAGCATGCCCAATGGATGCTATGGCCATTAGAGCATATCTCTGAGACTTCTGTGAGTATAAGTTTATGCATCTTTGTTGAAATGGATTTTTTCTAGGGTTGCAAAATAGCAGCAGATCAAAGCATTTATCTCATATGTTCTACTGTGTTATGCTATGACTATAGCAATTGTGATTTTTTTTAAAAATGCCTTGTGAAATCTATGTTTAAAACAAACATAGATACCACAACATAAAATATCTATGTCCATTTTTACTACCTTACATTGCACATTTTATGGATGTGATGGTTTGATGGTAACTTATGTCAGAAGTAGAGCCATATGATGAGTTCCAAAGACAAGATTAAAGTATGTTTTCAAATGTTTATAGATGTATTGGGTTTGAGTCAACATTTTGGTAGCAGGGGGAGTTGCAAGGTGCCCTCTGTGAGAAGAGACCAGGAGCTACTCCCCTGTCCAAGTGAGATAACTCCACTACTGGTCAAAGTTGAGCTGGTGGCACTTTTGTGATATTTAAAAGTGATGCATAGCAGCTGTGAGAAAGGACTAAGAAAAAATGTGACAGAAGCAACTATCACGGAGGAGGGAGGAAATCCTCTGGGTGATGGAACAGAGATTCCGCTGCAGTTGCAGCCTACGGTGAAGACCATAGTGATGTAGATAGTCTACCTGTAGCCTATGGGAGGGCTTCAATCAAGCAGGTATCCACACTGCAGATGGTGGAAGATCACACACCAGAGCAGATGGAGACGCCCTAGAGAAAGCTGCAGCCCATAGGTAGCCAAAAAAAGGAGTTCCTGGCAGGGTCTATGACACATGGAAAGGAGCCCACACTGAAGCAGGTTTTCTTTCAGGACTTGTGGCTCTAAGTGGTGTCAGGCTTGAGTAGTCTGTTGTTGAAGGACTCTACCCCACGAAAAGGACCTGTGCTGGAGAAGATCATGAAGACCTTCAGTCTGCAGAATGAACCCACACTCAGCGAAGACGAACACGACAAAATCAGGCATAGATCCTGTATATATGAAAAGTGAAAGGTTCCTTTATTTTTCACACAGCTGCTTTTATATCTTTCTTAAGTGTACATGTACTAACATTATTGGTCCTTATTGCATGCAAACAATCATCTTTTGGATGCAGTTATAAATGTCTGTCACTGTGCAAACTCATCCAAGTTCTTTATCTTGTGGCCCTCCTGAGTTCTTTCAGTCTCTGCAAGTTGTTTATCTTCACGGGTACACAACAGTTCAGCCAAGGCCAAATTCTTCTTGCTCCATCAAGAAATCTGCAAGCCTGCTGTAGTTTCCCACAAAGGAGCAGGAGAGATTAAGTGTTATGAATTGATCACAGCTCCATACTCCATCCCACCTGTGCCACTCAAGGGGAGAAAGAGACAGAAGGGTCAGGAACAGGAGCAAAGGAGTAAGAATGGGCTTGGGGAGAAGTGTGAGGAGTTAAGAGAAGGTATTGTTAACAATGTCTTTGTTTCTCACCATCCTACTGTATTTTTAATTGCAATAAATTACATTAATCTTCTCCAAACCAAGACTGCTTTTCCTGTGTTATTATTTGATTGGTGATTACCTTTTTTTATCTCATCCTACAAGGATTTTTATCTTATTTTTTTGTATGGACCTTTCTTATGAAGACAGACTGAGAGAAATGGGGTTCTTCATCCCGGAGAAGAGAAAGTTTCAAGGAGATATTTTCGGAGCTTTCCAGTATCTAAAGGGGCCTATAAGAGAGCTGGAGAGGGAGATTTGGGAAAGGCGTGTACTGGTAGGACAAAGGCTAATGGCTTAAAACTGAAAGAAAGAGTTACATTCAATAATAGGAAGAAATTATTTAATTGAAAGGGTAGTGAGGCACTGGAACAGGTTTCCCAGAGAAGCTGTGGATGCTGCATCCCTGGAAGTGTTCAAATCCAGGTCGGATGGGGCTTTGAGCCAGCTGGTCTAGTAGGAGGTGTCCCTGTCCACAGTGGGGAAGTTGGTACTAGATGATCTTTAAGGTCTCTTCAAACACAAACCATTCTATAATTCTATGATTGTCTCCACAGCCTGTTAAGGAGAAGGAGTTAGAGATTGGCTTGGTGGTCATATGATAGCCAGCCAAGTTTAATCCATAATGGAAGCTGGTTTGAAAGCAATACCTCTGATACAAAGTATATGAACAAAAAGTCAATTTACTGAAGTTTTGCTTCAGTGTCTCGTCTTAAATTCATGTCATTGTTATATGTTGGGATTGTCTGAATTATCTCTGGAGCTTCTTAGTATTCTGTACTGACTTTGCAGGACACCTGTGGTGAAGAGTCTTTTAAATGAATGAAGTTGCAAAGAAATTTGCTGACTCTTACAGGTTCTTTTCAGAAGTGAGCAGAACTGGCTTGAAATTACTTCTATTGCTTAGGAGACTGTTGGGACACTTTTCTAAAAGGCTGTCTTCTAGAGGGTGCTGTAGTATTTTATTCTGTCAGATTGCCCATTTTTTTTTTCCCTGACAGCCAAAGGTACTTGAATGATCAGAATGCCTGAAATGGGGAGTTTGATTACTAACTTAGTGACAATCAGTTAAAACAGAAGTTTAGGGAAGAAAACTTCATACCTATGAGAAATCATATGCAGGATTTGTGATTAGTTTTTGAAGTAAGAAATCCAGCTTATTTTATCTATTCCAACTACTTTTGAATATTTATTCATCAATATGAGCTCTCCTTGGAAAGGGAGCATTGTGCTCTATATGAGCTTCAGGCAAGACATGAGAGACAATGTGGTCCACTGGAGTTAGTCTAGTGTTTGGATTTTTTGTCATCAAATTGCAACTCTCTTAAATGCTTGATTAGCGTCCTGCAACAAAATGCTTAACACTGTCAGGTTCTTAGCAAGAATCTTCTCTGAAAAAGGTTAGCAACATTTTTTTTTCTCCTCCCAAGAGCAATGTGAGGATATAGTACTTCCATTTACAATGTATTCTGTATACAATTTATACTTTTTAGTACTAAAATGATATGGCTATTAGCATGGTTGCTAAATCTAGTAGCATTTCATTCCTTTATTGTGGATTCACTAACAGAAATCTGGATTTTGCTGAGATCTCACATATCCAGTTTAGTAGACAATCCTCTACTGTGTAATGAGTGTCAGAATACTGGGAGAAATTTTCATTGCTAGATTCTTATATTTAGCTAAAAATATTATTCTATGCAAAAAAAAAAGAGTTCATTTCAGTAAATTAGAGATGAAAAGAATAAATATACAAAGAAGTACTTTGATGAATCATTAGTTGAGACACAGTGGGGGAAAAAATAGTTATTGGCAATGTGAGAATTTGAGCAGATAGATCTTAAAAAATTGTCCAAAATTTCATGAACTTGCTAAGATTCTGTTTCATGATTGAAAAAGTTGCAGGTTCTGAAGTGCTCATTTTTTGTATTTGGTATCTGAGAGAACCAAATTTAATTTATAGCTGCCATTGACTTTGGCAGTCCTGCTTCATTTACAAGCCATTATGTAATAGCTGTCATTTGATAAAGTATAATTTCATGTTTTTCTGAGATAACTGGAGTAACTGGCAAAGAAAAAGGATGTGGTATTGTATCATCATATGTGATGAATATATTTCTTTCTGCAAGCACAGGGAAAGCAACCAATAAAAGCAAATTGGGAAAGGTTTCTTTTCCAATTCCAGTACTTTTTATAGTCATATGTAATAAGATATTGTAACTGAAGCTTACCACCTAGATTCTGAGTTGATTATGAAATTTTGTAAAGCCACATACATTGAACACCTGATTTTTCCTCTGTTTTATAGACGTTGAATGTATAAGCCTGGTCATTGTCACTTGCTAGGATAATTTGTTAGAAGAATATTTTGTTTATCCTATTAATTTCTGCCCTAGATGAATCCCTGAGAAACAATTAAAGAACAAGTAATAATTCCTATTGATTAAAACTGTCGAGTTTCTTTCCATAAATTTCATATATCTAACCAAAGATAAAATGAAATCTATGCAGTTTATCTTGTGTGACCTGGAGTTAACTTACATCCATGAATCCAGAGGGAAATGGACAGTATTTTAACCAACAATATTGTCCCATATTTTCTGGCAGGCGCATTCTATTTTTCTGGTTCATCTATTACTGTTCTGTTCTGAGTTCATGACTGCCCTTTATGTTCAATACAAAAGCTAATTATTGTGCTAAGCAGCTTTCCTAAAAGCTTTGCTTTTGCATCTTTGATGCTTCATGAACAGAATGGCAAATTAAAACATAGATAAATGATCTAAAACTGAAAACAGTTGTTCTACTTATCATTTAATAATAGACACAAGGCTTTTTTAGGAGAACATATATATTAAAAAACATTTACAAGTCTGCTATTTTGCAACTCATGCATCACCTCCTCTTGGACTTTTTTGCAGTAATAGCTCTGTAATGAGTCTGTTTAAGATACCTCTTACTAAATGGTTCTAATCTATATAGGTTCTCATACCGCACTCATCACCATAGTATCCAAACAACTTCCCATAGTGTATTAAGCAATGTGACTAACATCTGCCACATATTTTGTTCTCATCATTTCCCCAGGGGAAGAACTATGTGCAGTGAAGTATTTTGTTTTGCATTTGTTTATTTTTCAAGTGGTCCATGACTTCAGGGTTATTTAGTCCACACAGGGTCACACAAAAAGTAAAGATTACTGTGGGTCAGAGAAAAATACTGTAAACAGGAATGACGTTCTTGCCTTTAACTGAAGTGTTGAAATGAATATTCCAAACACTGAGGTATACCTCTTGATAATTTTTCACCTGACCATACAAAAAAAAAAGTCTCTGCAATGTCTTTCTAAGAAATTATACAGTATTTTTCTCCTATCAGTGGATGAAACCAAATCTTTGAGACTAATCAAACCACACTATACACCTGGAGCTTTTGAATTACACATCTGAGAGCTGGTCTTGACAGTTTATTTGTGTCTTGTCTAAAAATAACTTGCAATAAACTTAAGCAACTCCTCTTATTATACTGCAAAAGTAGGGGCCCAAGTCAGAACTACACCTGACAGGGTGTTTCATGTTTCATTCCATTCAAGACCACATATAAACTTAACTATTGGCTTTCTCACTAGAAGACAATAAACGTACAACAGATGCCTGCAAGTAAGCATGTGTTTAAGTATTCTCTTGTTTCCATGAATCAGGGCATAAAGACAGTAAAAGACCTATTTAGATCCTTTATCCCATTTCTCAGACCATGTGCAGTTCACATATGCTTCCCTCATGGCAGATTTGATAGGATTTTTTCTCTTCCAGTTGTTTGAAGTGGTTTGAAGTAAGGTTCATTTGCTTCGCAGTACAATTGCATAGCTTAGCAACCTTAGCTGACTGGCTATTCCCTCTGAGTTCATTATCTTTTTTGTGTCTTCCTAGTTTCCTTCAGTGATAAAACCACAAATTCTTAAGACAATGTATTATTTTTTCCATCTTGCTGTGGGGAGGGAGGTTTAAGGTAAGTAGACACTTTGATGCATGTGTTAGAATGCTAAGCTCTTGACAATCAGCCTGTATCACCAGGCAGCAAGCAGGACAGGAGTTACCCTCAGAGCTGTCTGCTTCCAAGGTCTAATCAGGGCATCAAGAATGAGTACATTCTTTGTGAAAATGAGTGAGTTAGGGTTGCTCTGAATTGCCCTAAAGACCATTAGACAATCTCTTAACTCATGACTGATAAAAACATTATTTGGCTTACATATTTCATTTGTTTAAAAAGAACATCATTTATTCTCTCTCTCTCCCTTGGATAATCTAATTCATCAGTTACAAATGGCTGTCTCACTGCCACGTTCCTCCTTTAAGTGTTTTGGAATCAAATATGGTGCTAATGACATGTAGGTTGTGAATTTGAACCCTGTATGGGTCATTCACTTAAGAGCTAGACTTGATGATCCTTGTGGGTCCCTCCTAACTGTGTGATTCTGTGTGAAATATCTGACTCTTTTCCTAAGTGCTATTGTGCCTTTGTGCTTTCTAAATGATAGAAGGGCAGAACAAAGGGCAGAACAAAGGGCAGAGAAGGCGTTATGTGCCATGTTTATTTGAAAAGATACAGCAAATTTCCAAACATGCATACAATAAATTAAAAGAGTAAAGAAAATAGAGTCTTTTGAATCTAATGATTATTTAAGATGTGATCCATTGTACATACTAATAAAACATCATTGTTTGTATTAATTTAAGTAAAATTTATGGCATCACTGATGATATT
This sequence comes from Campylorhamphus procurvoides, assembly GCA_013396655.1. Lineage (NCBI taxonomy): Eukaryota > Metazoa > Chordata > Aves > Passeriformes > Dendrocolaptidae > Campylorhamphus > Campylorhamphus procurvoides. The sequence goes on along the minus strand of WBMV01001233.1, from coordinate 81,742 downwards.
TATCAGCATGATACTGCTATGGAAATTTAGCTAATAAGAAAAATAATGAACCCCTGTGCAGTTTCAAATTGCTTCATAGAAAACATTTATTGGAAAATTTCAAATTTGATTTCAAGTGAGATAATGTAAAAAGTGCAAAGTCTTTTTATACTGATTCATGTTTTTAACCTTTAGTATGTGTGTTGACTGTATGTGAGTATGGACTCATTACTAGGTTATTTAAAGAGATAGGAAAGAATCAAAATGAATTAATATAATTTAATCAAAATAAACAGGGTAAGTGCAGATATCAAAGCAAACCATGAAGTGCTGAAGTTGAGATACCTGAGAAGTCTGTAGTGAATTAGACAAGTTCTACTTCTATTTTTTTTTGTTACTGGTTTGTTAAAATAAAATCCAGTTCAATCAGAGCTAAGTAGAATTGCATTGTGCTATAATGTGAACAACCCTGTCCAGCTGAATCTGAGGTGTCCTCTGTTGGGGAAATCCACCACTTCCTTAGGAAGATTATTCCAATGATTCATTGTTTCGCTATTAAAAATGTTCCACAGTGTCCAGTCAGAATCTCCACAGGAGTAACTCATACCCATTACCCCACCTTTTCTGTGTGACTCCTTGTAAAAAGAGTCTCTACCTTATCTGTAGCCATCTTTTAAATACTGCACCATGGTGATAAGGTCTTCCCTAATCCTTCTTTTCTTGAGGCTTAGCAAATCTAGTTCTCTCAATCTTTCCTCATATGTCAGGGTTCCAAGTCCTTTCATCATCTTTGGGGTCCTTCTTTGGATCACATCTCTTTTTTACAGCAATAGTACCAGTATTAGTTGAGCAACTTTGAGACTTCATTCTCATTACTTAAGAAAGCTGAAGAAATACTGCCTCATGAAGATCAGTATATCAAAGGAGAGATTCAGCAGCACAGAATGTTCCTGGCAAACAAGTTTTCAACTACTTTGCGTGTTCTCAGGTTCCATTTTGGTGCTGGTGTTATTATTAACATATGCAAGAATGCCTTTCTTATCTCAAGTAATGTTCAGTACTCCACTTTAAAGAGGTCTCTGACGTCTTTCTATTTATAGAATACGTCTCTCCTTCTATCTTGCACCTCAAAGGATGAGGCTGACAAGAAATACTATGTATGATTAAGTAATTCCATACATCTAGGAGCTCATTATACATTCCCTGTACAAAAAAAAAAAAAACAACTAAGAAAAAAAACAAAAAAAAAACCCAACTTTTTTTTTTTTAAATAAGGAGAAAACAACCTCCTTGTCCAAGAAAACAGATGCCTCTCTTATGAAAATACTTGGTTGTTAGCAAGATATCTAACAAACAGGACTTGAAACATTTGTGTAAGATTATGCATTACTATACAAAAACATCATAGTTTCTTTCCAGACTTTGCTGTATATAAAAAAATGGTCCAGTAAGACAGAGATTGTACATAACTTATTTATTCTTTCCTGGAATATGCAAGGTTAGGGTAGCTTCCTTGAGACTCTGCCTGCTTTGAGCCTATCACTTAACGTTCTTGTAAAATAAGGTATACGTTGTATTTGTGTTCCCTTCCTGGTTCTGTCTGGCTTATCAAGCAAAATGACAATACGGAAGAAAGCATCATCAAAAAAACCCATAACCAGAAAAAAATCCACCATACAAAAAGGTGTAACAGTAGGTACATTCTCCCTGCTAGGGAGCTAAGTGTGGGATTTAGCTTCTCTGAGGCAGTCTTCCTATCTATCCATGGCATTACCAGATGCATGACTTGGCTAAGATCCAGAAACCTTGGAAGACTTTGTATTTTGAAAGCTCCATATTTTGCATTCTTCTTACATTCGCTTGTCATCTTTCCTTTTTCTTTTCTTTATCACATATTATTAACTTGATGTTGGTGCAACACTTGCTGGAATGTTGCCAACTCCTAGCAACTTAGTATAGTTTAGATAACCCAAGGATTATTACTAGCCCACTAGTTTGGATTGTACAAGGTTGAAAATGTCTTTACAAATATTGAATCAGAGATATCAATTTCATACAGCACCTCAGTATCTGCCATTGTGTGGCATTCATCAGTCTGGCTCTTCAAAACATATCAGTCTTTACTGCTGCAAGAATGATAATGCTTATCCCATTCACGTGTAAATTTCTCATGGACATAGGAATTTCTTTTCCTTACTTTTCTCTCTCCCAGACTTTTGCATATGTACTCAAAGGTTACAATGGCACTCTGAAATTTGGTAGCTCACCCTGAAGAAAGATTTTGGATTTTTCTCCAGTCTTCAGCAATCCTAAGCTACTGCTTCTTGTCTTGATATTTTTTTTTAAATTATATTAATTTTAATTTAGGAATTCATAGAATTTCTTCCCAAATGTAAAATTACTTCCTGTCATGCATGTGTATGACTGAGTGGTTTTCTTGTCTCTTTTTGGTTTTTTCCCTTTTTTAAAAAACTTTTTTCTTTTTTCCAGGTTTTTTTTTGTTGTTGTTTTAAATTTCTGTGTGCTTTTACTTCCCCATAGCCACCAGGAACCCTTAGTGGTCTTGCTGAATTATGGCAAGGATCCAGTATAGACACTGAAGTTTACAAAGCCCAGGTGGCATGCTGACAGATGAATTGTGATGGCAGCTTGAGGGCTTGGTATATTAAACATGATGAGGGGGTGGGTAAGGAATGAGAGTCTCTACAATTTGCACATTCTTCATCTGATCCCTTAAGCTTTACAAGAGCAAAATTCATTAAGGAGGTTAAGCACAAGACCAAATGTCTAATGTGACAAGAGAATGCAATTGGATTTTTTCCCATTTGCTCAGCTCTGATACCTCAATATTAAATTGATTAGGTCATAAGAATGGCCTTATAGAACTTGTAAGCTATTTAAATCTCCAGTTTGGGCACAGGGCAGTCAATATTGACACATGCAGCCAGTCTTCACAAGATCAGCCTGTACCTGTTAAAGTATCACTTGCCTGACTGACATGAAAATTTGAAGGGTGCCTGTTTAAATGGCCTAGGTAGTACATGCTAGATAATAATCTTTTTAATCTGAAACAAGACTGTAGCACCTATCCCATACAAGTCTCGAGTCTTCTTAACCCTCTCAAGGCTGATTCCAAACAATTTGATTCTAATTAGTGGATTAAAAGTGAACAAAGCAGTGGGGTTTTCAAAGTATTCTGTTCTTTTCCCATGTTTTATTCCACATGCAGCCCAACTTAAATACAATCTGTAAACTTTCACAAAACTAGGCATATATGTTGGGTATGGAAGAGATTCAACATCTGCCTGGAAAATATCAACAATTATGAGACCAATCTCTTCTTTCTAGAAGGCAATCTGTAAGACTTTGTTCTGTTTATACACATTCAAAAATATTTAATCCAGATTTGTTCATCTGACTCTTTCACAGTCTAGGTAATGGAATGTATTGAGTTTGATCCTGAGTGTGATATATTTCCCTCTTTCGTAATTGTAGTCTGCATGGATCTTTAACAATGTACTGCATCTTTGAAGCAGGTTAGTTCTCTGGAGATGAAGCACCTCTTCATATCTGTTCTGAAGGAAGAAATTATATAGATGTGTTTCATCTTTATGGGAAGAACTATTATGTTAGGCTAGATATGCATGGCTTTTATGCAAGAATAATTGGAGATAAAACTTGTGTAAGGGTGCTGAGCTTTTCAGATGTGAAAGAAAAAGAAAATCACATCAAAAGAAAAAAGAAACTTATAGTCTGTCGATAGCATGGTGACAGTGAATAGTTTCCAAGGTTGTTGGCTCATTCTAGTTTTCATTTATTAGAGGCTAAGATTCATTTGACTCAGGTTTAATAGATTTCCAACCACAGGAGCACTGAGGAATCACCTTCTGAGGAGCTTACACAGGTCATCAGCAAGACCTTTGAAGAGGGTTTCTTAAATTACAAATGTAATCGGCAGCACTGAAATCAAAAGGTAGTGAATGTAGATACTGAGAGGTTTTTATTAAAGCAAAGGATGAAAGAGGGGACCAAAGACATTAACCTATGTGACAGGGGTGACTGTGACGAGATTTTGATTCAAGGATTATATTGGCACATATTTAATAAGTTGTATTGTCAGGTGAGTGAAACAGCTCAGCTTTACAAAGTGTGCGGCTTCAATACTAAAAGACATGGACCATTTGCTGTTTCTTTGGTACTACTTTGAGGGTAAAAAAAGAAGGAAAAACTGTGAGAGCACAGTCACAGTCTTATTTATGTTCTTAGTCTTTTATCATTAACTTGCACTCTGGAGCAGCCAGTGGGGTGCACTGCCTAGAAATTATTTCAGAACTAAGGTGGAGTCACTGTGGAGGAAGAGAGTTTTGACCCCCTTCTGTGGCAATGTTTTATGCAATCTGCTCTCTGCTTGGCGAAGTCATAGGTCCTCTGTGTTGGAATATTTTAAGTTATAATTTAGTTTTTGGCTATTTCTATTAGTTTCTTTGCACTTTGTGTAAGACATCTGAATGCTTCAAACTTCATTTGAAATATGGAGCATTCAAAAAAAAAAAAGAATAGACAACCGATGAACTCAGATAATCTACCTAAATTATGAAAGAGGGACTTTGTAGCTAAGAGTACAGAATACAAACTGGATGACTGGCTTCTGACACACTAATCAGTAGTCTGAGTAGTGAAAATACATGCCAGCAAGGTTCAAGTGGATTAGTGTCTTCTCCCAATAACAACATTCAGTCTGATATTTTCCCTTGCTCCACATGATACTTTAAATTCAGATAGCAGATGTATCTGTACCTATGAAGCCATTTATCTGGTGAATGGAACATAATTTTGGGTAATATCCATTTGGTATTTGTAGAAGTGTTTATAACATTGTTAGCAGTAACTATGTTAGTAAGATTCCTTGGTAGACAAAGAAGTTCAACTGTTAGAGATTTCAGCTAAGGTATTTTAGAATTAAAATTCATGATAGTGTTATATTTCTTCTATGTCTTGTTCAGTTGACAAGCCCGAAGGAAGCTAGCTTATCTCCAGTATAGAAACCTCATTATCTCAGAAAAATAATATACCTTTTGTGTTGAAACTTATTTGAATGTGAGTGTATTTTCACATAAATAAAGTAATTCTGTTTCCTCAGTCACTTCATTCTTGTGTCTGAGTAGTCTTATCAAGTTGCTGACTTCTGTAAATATATTCTTGTTATCCTGCATTGAAAAGGGCAGTGGGACAGAGGACAATACTCTTTAGATACAGCCCAAAGCCACAAGAAAAAAAAATTCAGTCATCAGAGTACCTGAATGAGTTGGTTTAGTGTCATAAGCATGGTGTGCTTAGGCAATCAAAGAAGTTTATTTGCTAACCCTCCATAGCTTCTGAAACAAAATGCCAAGTTAAAGCTTATAAATTGCCCTTCTGAATTTTTTTTTAAATTATATATATAGTTTACCATAATTTCTGAGTGTAGGACAGCATCCAAAACAGTTACAAATTGATTTGCTTCCCATTTACCTCTAGTATACAGGACTACAACTAGGTATTTAGAAATACACAGCAGCACCTTAAGCCACATACAGAGCCTATATCCTATGTAAGTAGAAGCCATGTGGTTTTGAACAGCCATGATTCAAGCAACTCTGGTGCGCAGTATTTAGAATACCTCAGAGTTTACCTAGAGAAAAAGAATTTTTCCCTGAGAGAGCACCCATGGTTTGTTTTTTTTTGTTTATTTGTTTGGTGGGTTTTTTGGTGTGTTTTTTTTTAAATTTTATTTATTATATGATCAATTTAACTAGAATAGTCATGAGATCTCACAGCAGAAAAGAAAATGGCCAACTGGAGATTCACCTGAAAAACTGGGGAGGAGAACTATGCCCAAGACACCCTTGCCCAGTATTTACTAAGTCCTGGAGATTTTGCTTCGTATTTGGAGTCAGATTTGTTTCACTCTGTAGCAGGCTATTATTGATAGCTATCATCCCTATTTCATTCCTCTATCTGTAAGTGGCACATCTCCTGCTGTTCTCTGAATTCAGAGTACTGAGCTAACAATAAAACATACCTCTGTACATCACTAATTTGCTACTTAATTGTCACATTTAACTGATTTATGTGATTATATGAACAAAACTAGAAATCTAAACAGCATTCCTTTTAAAATGTATGTTCTGTTCTGTAGATTATTTTATTTTTTGAACACATATCTGTTTGTAACAATGGCTTCTGATCTGAAGTGTCACTTCAGTTAACTTGAGAAAAAACTGCTAAGTGCTACATAAGGAAATAGAGAAAAATATGGTCACCTCTGTTCAGAAATATAAATCATGAAATTAAAACAGATAGTTAGGTGTCCAAATGAGGATTTATTTAGTTTGTTGGGCTTGCTTCTTAAAACATAAGTGTTCATGGACACACATCAAAACAAAATAAAATTTTCTAGACAAAATTCTTATTAAACAAATGGCACTGATAACCATATTAAGGATTGAAAAGTACTTCTTATAAAATTTTAATTTCTAGAAACAGGGACAGTTGCAAAGAACTTCATACACTGCCTTAACTTACTAACACCAACTCAAACACTTAAAGGTCTGAGATGAACACTAGACCTCTAGTTACTCTGGCCCTGTTGGTTTTCTTAAATAGAGAATAGTGAATCTTGTGGATTGTCATGCTCCATAATTTATAGGTTTAGTTAATCCCTCACAACATAGTGATCCCTTAGTCAATTTGCAGATGGCACCAAGTTGGGTGGGAATGTTGATCTGCTGGAAGGTAGAATGGCTCTACAGGCTCATCAATACACTGAAGACAAGAACAACAGGCATTGTTTAATGCAGAGTAAAGGAGGCCAAAGGAAGACCTTCTCTCTGCAATGAAAGGACATTGTAACAAGGTGCTGTTCAGCTCTCCTGCCAAGCAACAAGACAAGAGGAAATTGTTTCAAATTGCACTAGGGGAATTTTAGATTGAATATTTGGAAAATAACTTCCTGCAAAGATTGTCAAGCACTAGAATTGGCTGCCCAGGAAAGTGGGTGAGTTGCCATCCCTGGCTGAGTTTAGAAGATATGAAGACATGAGCCTCAGGAATATGGTTTAGTAGGGGACTTGATAATGTCAAGTTAATAGCTGGACTCGATATTCTTAAAGGTATTTTCCAACTTTAACAATTCTATGGTTCTATAGTGTTTCTGAGTTTAGATGAATATATTTTACACTTCCCAAAGTGTTCCAAACATCCACTATGGATGGATGTTCAGAAGCTTATCTCATATGTAAATATAAATACTTATCTCATATGTAAATATAAATACTTAAGTGTCTTGCAGTAAATCCCACCCAGTAAGACTTAAACTATATAATCTTCAGCTACTTAGCAACTTTAAATTGTCTCAAGAAGAGGAAAACATAACTGAGAAACCAGGAAGCAAAATCACTTGATACAATAACTTTATACTAAAGAACATTTTAGCAACTAATGCTTCTTTATAAAGTTGTGTAAATAATGTTTGCTTACCTTTAAAAACACATATGCAACACATATACATGTCCTGTATGCAGCATTCTTCATTAATATGCTTGCAGTGCTTTGTCAGCTAAAACCTTCATTAAAATATGGCATTCCTAGTTGCAAAACAAAGACAGAATTGAAACTATTACAGCCTTTTCTGTTATGTTTGTCTATGCAGAATCTGAAAGTAGGTTTCCTCTGCCTAAATTTCGATATCTCCTTCAGAATATATATGCCAAAACTAATTTCCCCAAGCATTCTTAATATATTCCTTTATGCTCCTAGAGAGAGAGCAAGAACCAACTGTAGGGAACAATTAATCTCAGCTTAAAATAGAATGAACAAATTGCTTCCTAAAAATGCTTCTTTGCTTCACTTGGAAGAACTATAAAGAGATTTTAGGGAGAGTGTCTCAGATGTAGACTTCCATATTATAGACAACTAAAGTCAGGTGAGATGATTTTTGCTCTAAGTACCAATATAAATAGCTGCATCACCATTTACATGAATAGCTGTGCACAAGGAGCCAGTACACTTAAGTTTGGGTACATTAAAGACCTACATCATGAAATTGTAGCATTTAGCTGAGAAAGTTATGGCAGTTTCATAGCAAAGCAACTTTCTAAACTACTTTGATGTGAAGTTGTAAAAGTACGGTTTTGATTCTAACCCTGGATTTTTTCTTCCTTTCATAATCCACATTGTTTACAGCTCTTATGGAAAAAGATAAGGGTAGAAAGCCAGTGCAGTGACTTTTCAGAATTTAATAGCCATTCTGTCCTAGTCTTTGGCTATATATATACGTATATCAGATCCCAAGGCAATACTTATTGCAGTGCAGAGGCCTCATCTATAAATCCTTGTTTTCTTAAAATGAAGGCTTTCAGAAGACATTAGAGACATAATCAAAGTCAGAATCAGAATTAACAATGTTGAAAGGAGAAAGTTATAGTTGTTTAGAAACATTAAATAGTTTTAATTATCTGATTTCTTTCAAATTTTTCCCTAATTTCTAAATATCTTAACTGTCTTAAACTTTCTCCTGCCCACTCTGCTATCTCCACTCCTCTTCCTCCCTCCCACCTTCCTTATTTCTTTCTCTCCATCTCTCTCTCTCTTTTTTTTTTTCCCTGTAGAATTCACTAAGAATCATAGAATGATTCTTAGGTCTGGAAGGTACCTGAAAGATCATCTAGTTCTAACTCCTCTGCCACGGAGAGGGACACCATCCACTGGACCAGGTTGCTCAAAGACCCGTTCAGCTTGGTCTTGAATGCTTCCAGGGATGGGGCAATGTATTGGGTTTGCATGGCAAGGTTTTGGTAGCAAGGGGCCCTACAAAGGTGGCACCTGTGAGAATCTGCCAGAAACTTCCCATATGTCCAACAGAGTCCATGCCAGCCAGCTCCTACCAGCCCCACTCCTAGTCAAGGCTGAGCCAATAAGCAACGTAGTAATGCCTCTGTGATAGCATAATTAAAAATGAAAAAAAAAATAGTTATTGGACAGAAGTAATTGCAATGGAGAAGAGAGGAGTAAGAATATGTGTGAGAAACAGCTCTGCAGACACCAACGTCAGTGGAGAAGAAGGGGGAGGACATGCTCTAGGTGCCTGAACAGGGATTCCCCTAAAGCCTGTGGTGAAGACCATGGTAAGCAGCTGTCCCTCTGCAGCCAATATAGGTCCACAGGGGACCAGAGATATACCTGCACCCTTTGGAGGAGACCTTTGCAGTAGCAAGTGGATGCCTGGAAGAAGTCTGTGACCTCTATGGGAAGTCCATGCTGGAGCAGTCTCTAGGCAGGACCTAGAGAGAAACCCATGTTGGAGTAGGTTTGCTGGTAGGACTTGTGCTTCTGTAAGGCTCCCATGTTGCAGCACCTGTGCTTAAAGGACTGTGCCCTGTGGAAAGAGACCCACTCAGGAACAGTTTGTGAAGAACTGCAACCTGTGGGAAAGACTCGTATTGGAGACCTTCATGGAGGATTGTGTCCTGTGGGAAGGATCCCACACTGGAGCAGAGGAAGGACTCCTCTCCCTGGGGAGGAAGAAGCAGCAGAAAACAACATGTGATGAATTGACTGAAAATCCCATTCCCTGTCTCCCTGTGCCACTAGGGTTGAGGAGGTAGAAAAATAGGAAAGATGTTAAGCCCAGAAAGGAGAGAGGGATGGTGTCAAGGTGTCTATGAGATTTTTTTCCTTTTCATTATCCTACTCCAATTTTGATTGGTAATAAATTCAATTAATTTCTCCAAGTCGAGTCTGTTTTTCCTGTGATGGTGATTGCTAAGTGATCTCTCCCTGCCCTTATCTCAACTCTTGAGCCCTTTTTTATATTTTCTCTTCCCTGTCCAGTTGAGGAAGGAAGTGAAGGAGCAACTTTGGTGGGCATGTGGTGTCCAGCCAGGGTCAAACCACCACAGGCATTCACAGCTTCTCTGGGCAACTTGTTCCACTGCCTCATCATTCTAACAGGCAAGAATTTCTTCCTGACATAAATCTACACTCCTTCAGTTTAAAGCTATTACACATTGTCCTATTATTACATGCCTTTGTGAAAAGTCCCTCTTCACCTCTCTTGAAGCCCCCTTTAGGTATTGGAAGGCTGCTATAGGGTCTCCCTGGAGCCTTCTCTTCTCCACATTGTACCCAACTCTCTCAGCCTGTCTTCACAGCAGGGGTGGTCCACCCTCTGAGCATCTTTGTGGCCTCCTATGGGCTCACTCCATCAGGTCCACAACCTTCTTATGTTGGGAACATAAGAGTTGGTCAAAGCACTTCTGGTGGGGGAGTCACACAAGAGTGGAGTAGATCGGTAGAATCACCTTCTTTGACCTACTGTTCACACTTTTGATATAGTCTGAAAAGAAAAGTTTTGATCATGTTCATCATGTTAAACCTTTATCTCACATTCTTTAAATATAACCAGATTTGGATTTGTGTGTATTTATGTGTGCAGAAACTCACAAGTAGGCCCATGTTCTCAAAGTATTACAGCACTCCAGCTACTCATTAATGTTTTTCAGGACTGTCAGTGAGTTTCCTATAACCTCTCTCTCCCTATGATTGCTTGTCCTAAAAGTAAATATGCCAGAGGTGGCATCTGGTTTTATTGTTTAACATTTTCCTTCTTGTTTTCCTCTTTTAGTGTTACCAATGCTTGTATTTTTCATTCTTTGCCCAAATTCTGCTTGCAGTTTGGGTTTTTTACACTGTTTATTTTGTCTCTTAATGTTGCTATGTATTACTTTGTTGTGATTTCTTTTCTGTGATCTCCATGTGTATGAGTTAAAATTTTTGACTACTTTGAGCAGAAGAAATTAAAGTGAATTCTCCATCAAAGCAAGGATACTTATGTAGGTTATGTTAATATGTATGCAGGTATTATGTAGGCATTATGCTAATTATTATTATAAATGCATTTTTAACCCAGAGCTCCCTGAATATAAATAGATAAAGAGTTCTGTAGCACTATGAACTGATAAGTTTTGTATTTCAAAGTATCTTTTGCTTATTGCATTAGTACAGGTCTGACCATGAAAAAGTCTTGCTGCAAATAAAGAGAGGCATAAAGTTATGAAGGGGATCACATTTGGAAGTCAGTCATCCTTCAAAAACCTTACAGTGTACCAAAATACTGTAAAGCAATACACTGACTCACCTGTCAACACCACATTTTCGTAGGTGATGCTTTAATCCACCGCCTGGCTGCACTGACCAGTGATGTATCTTGCTGTTTCCTGGATGTTCCAAATCCTGAAAAATGACACAATGACATACTGAGCAACTCTTCAGTAAGCAGGACATATTCAGTCACTTTTCTTTCTCCTCAAAGCAACAAATTGACTGTATATGTGATGTAGAGCCATATTGTATAGGCACAGCACATCTCACAGGTATAAAACACTTTTAACTTAGTGTCTTCCCAGCAGATTTGTGATGACATGCATTGAATCAACTCTTTATGGGCTTACAACTCTTACTGGCAGTCCTGTATTGGTCACAGGTTGTATATTTTGTTGCTATTACTGCTATTAAACTATAAGTGATTTAAGTGATCCAACAAAATTTATGCAGGTTAATGTTAAATAAGATTCCTGATGGTGATGTAGTTTAATTGTGAAATCATAGTTTCATCTATATTTCAAGGATGATTAGTTTCAATTCCACTAAATGGGTCATCATCAAAAAGGTATGAGTTTTATTTCAGTAGTGAAGTTTACAACATTAAGCTGAACACATGAATGTTCACCTGAAGATACTAAACATAAGGGAGATGGGGTGCCAAATGTGGAATGTGTAATAGCCAAAGCATACTGCTTATAAAAATATCCAATGACCTGTTCCTCTTCTGAAGCTAGGTGTCTACATCTCAAGCTACATCTCAGGTCAGTGCATCTATGAAAAAAATGAAAAGACACAAATATCTTCCACTTCTAGAAAAAATGTGCAATTTTTGTTTAAAAATGTGTCTTGCCTCTTTCACAGGAACTCTTGTCTCAGTTTTATTCAATTATTGTTTAGGGTAAAATTCATAAGTGGCTCAAAAATAGAAGTATTGAAGTTTATTTACCAGAAAACCAGCTCTGTTTTCAAGTTCTTCACAGTCATGTTCCTTCTAATCTCTTGTCCATTGTGCTTTGTGATTTTATTGTTTTCTTCTACAAGGTTTTCCAAATTTTATTCCTTTACCTTAGGTTGTAGACAGCAAACAATAAACCAGGGTACAGATCTTTTTAAATGTTTCCTTTTTCAACTGCTCTACTTTTAATGGAATAATTAAAAATTCATTAGTTTAGAGAGAGGGAAAATAAATGTCACTCTGTAATCTCATGGCACATGACTGTAGTCTTGCTTCCAGATTTATTTTCAATGATGATTAGTTTCAATGGAGATTAAGAGCTTTTGGAAATACTGGTGGGGCCTCTCTAATATTTTAGGCATTTACCTACACTTCAAAATCTGACTTACAGACTCAGTTTCTCTTTAATAAGAACTAGGATTCTGATATTGCAGATTTTTTAAAAAAGGCTACATGAAGGAGTAGTAGAGTACAGTTAGACAAGTCAGCTATGAAGTAAGAATAAATCCTAACCATGATCATGGTGCTATGTATCTACACTACTTCTGTTGAGGATAATTATGCTTTGCTGAATTTACAGTACTACTTCTGGTAGTTTGTTTTCAACAAACACCACAAATTTTATGTTATAGCAATATCAGATGTACAAGAGACTAATTTTTAAAAGAGACTAAATTTTTTGTTTGTTTTTTTTGCTTGTTTGTTTTTTTAGGGACAGAGCAGACCTTCAAACTCACTCTTTACTGAAGCTAGATTTCTTATGGAAGCAATACGTGTTAATGTGACAGTAAAGACACTACTTGTATCTTTAACATAGTAAGAGAAGAATTAAAAATGGATTAAATTTATAGCTTAGAGGAAATAGATGATAAATCTATGTATGTTCATAATTTTTATCCCTAATTACATGTTAAAATGCTATATCTTAATGTCAAGTTAATCTCTAATGCAGAGAGAATTTCAATGTAAAACTGCATGATTTTCCATAGAACCACACATATCTTACAATATAGATTAAAAACATTTTCTAAGCATCAAGCAAAATGTGTCACAGTGCATTGGCTGTAGAAAAAGCTTTCTACTCTACAAAAGTGGACTGACAAGAAAAAAAGAGATATGGTAGACAGAAAGATTCGAGTCTGTCTTGAACTTCTGAATTATCTCATTTGCAGCAGAATGATTTCCATGGCACATCATGGTTACTCTACATATATTTTTTTTCTTCACTGTCGTTTTGTTTTTATTTTTTAATTACCAGCTAGAACTGGGTTTTGACTCTTTGTTAACATAGAATTTGATTTTAGAAAGACCAGAGCTAGTCACAGCTGACAGAAAATGAGAGTGCTCAGGTCTGCACAGAAAAAGAGAATGCATTAGATTTAAACTGGACAAAACCTATTTTTCACCATTTTCATCAGATTGAAAATAGAGTGGAACCTGATTTAAGCCAGACTGTTCCACTTTTACTCCAGTGAAAGTGCACTATATTTAAAGTTAGAATAATAGAGCAATGAATCAAACCTTTCAGTGCTAGAAATGCAAGTGCAGAAGGCCAGTGACTTCTAAATTTATGAACAGCTATATACACTAAAACTTGACAGTTATACCATCCTGAAATTGTAACAATACACCAGTGAACTAAGCAGAAAAAATTATGTTACGTTAATTCTGGTACATATTTAAAGGAAATATCCACCTTTTGCATTGTTTTTTTTGATTTTATAACAATTTCTTTCAACATCTATTAATAATCTTTTTATTTTCCTCTTTTTTTTTCTTATTTGTTGCTTTTTACTTCTTAGCAGTCAGCCCCATGGCCTACCTCATACTCTTACACCAGTATTGCAACGTTCCAGCCTTTAACTCCCCTTCTTTACCCTGGCTCAGAGCTGCTATCCCCTATAGACAGGAGGCTATGCTGAAGCCCTCCAAGCAGAAGAGCTGTAGGTATGTTCTTCCTGTGACTAAGAAAACATTGGGAGATTTATTCATTTTACTCCAAGGTGGTATGGTACCTTACAGGAGCCCCTGCTGGAGTAAAGAATTACACAGTATGATTTTTAGGGCTAAGACAGCTGATACCCTTTCCTCTAAAGCAAAATGTAGAAACAAACAAAGAGACCACCCCCTTAAAAGGAAAAAAAAAAAGTCCCACTAAAAGCATTTTTTCCTCTTCAGGAAACAGACTACTGTAAATTTCTCAGCCAGGCTTCTCATTGTTGTGAAGCATCCTGCCAGGCTTTGTCAGGTGACGTATGCAAGGTGACTGATGGTAAGCTGCATGATTTTCTTCACAGCAATGAATGTGCCAGGTCAGGAAAGTTCACGCTGAATAAATCCTTTATAATTTTATAGTAATAAAATATTAACTATTGATGAGTCTGGATATATTATACTGACATAAACCCTTGTTCTGTTTTAGTGAACATTTGCAGGTTGGATCAAACTCTTGTTTTCAGTGAAGTGAACAGTAAAATTTCCCTTGACTTCACGAGTATTGCATTATTCCTTCTGCTGTCATAACTCAAAGTTATTGCGCAAAGTCCAAGAGTTCTAAATATCTATTAGAATCTACAATAATTTATGTGTACTATTGGGACATATTATGATAATAGTTAAGTAAGTGGTACTCACCTGTACCAAACTGTGTTTCTCCTATGGTCTCTGCCATCATATTTCAGATAATGTTTTTCCTTCTTCTTGTACATAGTCTGAAGAGAAACAGTAATAACCACAAACACAAGACTATTTGCTTCTAGTCTCTATCTATATATGCAGTCTATTTCTGCCCCATCTCATCTCCCACTCTCAAGGGAGCAGAAATGCCAATATTAGTATATTCCACATCTTTGGCTATTTAGTAAAGAAAAATCATAGAACTCTTTAGGTTGGAAAAGTTTATCATGTCTATAGACCTAGTCTACCACCAAGTCTATGACTAAACAGTGTCCCAAAACATCACATCTACATGACTTTTACATACCTCCAGGGATGGGGACTCTAACACTTCCTTGGGAAGCCAGTTCCTCTGTTTGACAACCCCTTCTGTGAATAAAAGTTTCCTAATATGAAACGTATATTACCCCTGGTGTAATTTGAGGCCATTTCCTATTGTCCTGTCTCATGCTACTTGTCAGAAGAGACCAACCCCCAAATGTCTACTGTGTGTAGTTTTGGGCACCACAATATAAAAAAGACTATTAAAGAGTGTCCAAAGGAGGGCCATGAGGATGCTCTGAAGGGGAAGCCATATGAGGAGCAACTGAAGTCACTTGGTTTGTTCAGCTTGGAGAAGAGACTGAGGGAGACTTTACTGTGGTTTTCAACATCCCCATGAGAGCAAGCAGAGGGGCACATACCAATCTCTGCACTCTCATGACCAGAGACAGGACTCAAGGGAACGGCATGAAGCTGAAGTCAAGGGAGGTTTAGGTTGGATAACAGGAAAATGTGTCTCACCCAGAGGATGGTTGAGTACTGGCACAGGCTCCCCAGGGAAGCGGTCACAGGACCAAGCCTATCTGAGCTCAAGAAGGATTTGGGCAATGCTCTCGGGCACATGGTGTAATTGTTGGGGTGTCCTGTGCAGGATCAGGAGTTGAACTTTGATGGTCCTGATGGGTCCCTTCTGACTCAGCATATTCTCTGATTCTCTGACTCCTTTCAGGTACATATAGAGAGCAATAAGGTCTCATCAGACTCTCTCCTGCTAAACAACACTAGTTAAATCTAATCCAATTGACCTTGGCTCATAAATCCAGATCCCTCTGTAGACTCTTTCTACTGTCCAGCAGATCAACACACTCTCCCAGCTTGGTGTCATCTGCAAATTGACTGAGGGTGCACTCAATCCCCTCACCCAGATCATTGATAAAGTTATTAAACAGGACTAGCCTCAATACTGAGCCCTGGGGAAAATCACTAGTGACCGATCACCCACTGGGTTTAACTCCATTCACCACCACTTTTTGGGCTTGGCCATACAGACAGTTTTTTACTGAGTGAAGAGAGCACACCTCAAAACCATTAACAGCCTGCTTCTCTAGGAGAATGCTGTGGGAAGTGGTGCCAAAGGCTTTACCAAAATCTAGGTAAATAATATCATTCACAGCCTTTCCCTCAACCAGTAAGCAGTCCATATTGTAGAAGATGGTCTGTTCCATGACCTTCCTTGGCACCAAGGTCAGACTGAGAGACCTGTGATTCCCCAATCCTACTTCCAGTCCTTTGTGTAGGTGGGCATCAAATTTACTAACTTCTAGTCACCTGAGACCTCACTGGTTATTCAGAGCTGCTGGCAAGTGATTGAAAGGGGTTCAGTGAGCACTTCCACCAGCTCTCTCCATCCCTTTTGGTGAATCCCATCTGGTTTCATAAACTTTTGTGTGTCTAAGTGGCGTAGCAGGTTGCTGATTATTTCCCCTTGGATTATGGAGACTTCTTTCTGTCCCCCATCCATGTCTTCCAACTTCAGCGTCTGAGTACCCGGAGATTCTGGACTTACTTCAGCATGTCCACTTTTTTTGTGTGCTGGGTACCTCAGAGCTGGAGGTAGCACTTCAGGTGGAGTCTCATCAGAAGAGAGAAGGGGGGCAGAATCCCCCACACACCTGTTGCCTGAACTGTGAGGTCAGCCCAGCACACAGGGGATTCCTGAGTGCCAATGCACACAGCCAGCTCATGTAGAACCTCTAGTCCACCAATACCCCCAAGTAATTTTTCCTAGATCTGTTCTCAATCCATTCTCTGCCCACCCTATGCATATGTTTGGGATTGCTCTGATCCAGGTGCAGGACCTGGCACTGGGCCTTGAACTTCATGAGGTTCGTAAAGACCCACATCTGGACTTACTATTAAAGCCTGAGGCAAAGAAGGCATTAAGTACTTCAGTGTTTTCCTCATCCTTTTTAATTATTCACCCCCCCGCTCCCTGAAATAATGGATGGAGGTTCTCCATGCTTATTTCACTTCTGCCTTGCTCAATTTTATTGAATAGAAGTGCCAAAGTAAAGTGGAAAATTAATATACAACAATGAAGAATGTTTTTGGTTTATTGTTTTCCTTTTCTTCCCTGTTTCAGCTGTTAGGAGGATGTTGTAGAAGGAGAACGTTCTTTTGAACACAGAAGCACAAAACTTGATTAAATCCTCACTTGGTATTTTAAATAATTGCTGTAACAGAAATGTTGATAAAGAGGTGAGTGAGATTTATCTGAGTAGCTTAATAGACTATTAAATGACTATTTTAGAAGATTACATTGAGATACAGTAAATCAGAATTTTGTTAGCATAAACTCTTTTTAAAATTACTCTTTTATTACAGATCAAGGAACCATTTTTTTAAGTGAATGAAAATTTGAAGTCATCAATTCAAGGACAATTCTGATCACGTTGACATTAAAACCAGTAAATAGATATCACCTTGTCTATCAAGTAGAAATATTTTCCTTTTTTTTTAGACTATAACAGTAATTAAGTTACACTGAAAGGGTATCTTTGCTTCTTTCAAAAATTTTCAGATCTACAAAAACGGTCTGTAATAAATTTTTTCTATTATATTAGGTTAAATAGATTCTTTAATTTCTTCCTTCATATTAAAGACTTAACTCTTTTTCTAATTTTCTAT
Source organism: Campylorhamphus procurvoides (assembly GCA_013396655.1). Lineage (NCBI taxonomy): Eukaryota > Metazoa > Chordata > Aves > Passeriformes > Dendrocolaptidae > Campylorhamphus > Campylorhamphus procurvoides. The sequence goes on along the minus strand of WBMV01001233.1, from coordinate 64,041 downwards.
ATTTATAAAAGTTATAAGTTATTTATCAAAACTGTATGAATTATGTCATCTATCTTTTTCAGATGTAGTGCTTTCAGCTTGAAATTTCAGTTAGAGAACTTTTGGTCTCTTAATTCTTTTACAACTGGACCATATATTAACCACAAAAATACGCTCTGAGAGTAATATTTTTAATTAAACTAATGACAAAACCATTGATCTTGTTTTTACTATATTTGTATATTTCTAATATGCATTCATTTTTTTGTCTCTGAGGAAAAATCAACAAAGCCATATTGTATTTATGCTTATGACTTGGCTGCTTGTACGACAGATGACTTAACCTGTCTAAAATTTATATTAGGTAAACTCTTAACATAGCCTAAAAGTACTCTAAAAGTGAATATTAGGACTACTAATACTAATACTAGTAATCCTCAAGGTAAAATACTTTGCAGAAATGAGAATCACAATAGCAGAAGGTGATAGTTAAGAGAAATCCAAACTATCCAGTGAAAAAGAGAAATGTGTAGAAATGAAAATTCCTTCATTTATTATTTTGGTGGAAGAGAATAATCACAAATATCTCTCAAGAAGATAGCACCCCTGGGCGAACAAAGCAAAGCACAGTCCCACAAGAACAAGTCTAAGCTTGTTCTACTTTTGTCAGAATATAAAGAGGAGCAAGATGTATGCATCAAGGCACAAAACCAATTTATAAACATGGAGAGGCTTAATTTCGTTCAGCATTAACTTTTTTTTTTAATAAAAACTAAGATAAGTGCTGTTACTGAAATATGCTGAAAGGAGGAACTGAGAAAAGAAAGTATACAACATGACTCCTACTGAAGTTAACATTGGAGTTTTACATAAATGGTCAAGGCACATGCCTCTGATCAATAGAAGCGCAGTTAAATATAGTGTGACACTTTAAAAGCTTGGTTTAAACCACTGAAACCAGTGGAAATTGAAAACTCAAATAAGCCTTAGTTCATAGAATTCAATAAGTCTGTTCCTTTCAGTAGTCTTCACAGAGTTATCCACAAGTTAAGGTGATTAAGTTACACTTGTCAATATATCTTGAACGTTAAAAGTACCTGGACTTTAGGAAGGTGCCTGTGAAAGCATGGTGATATGAAATAACTTGAATATATGAATGCCACTTGAACATTTCTGGCATCTCCCAGCTTGTTAGCAGAGGAGGTTTTCATAAGCTTTTTACTTCTGTAATGGTCATCCACTGCTCTCTTAATTTCCAGGACAGAGAGTCTATAACATCCATCAAATTTAATGAATATATATACTGGGAAATTCAAATATACCATATGCTAAAATGTATATGCCAATCTCTAGCAATACATTGAATGGTTATGTGCTTTGACTTGCATCTATGTCTGTTAGTGTCTGGTTTTCTACATTCCTTGAATCCAAGGGTAACATATTGATAGGATAGAGCTGTTCTTTAAAATACCCATAATCTCCAGTTTTCATGCCCAATACTTATCACAAATTGTGGTCCAGTTAAATAAAAATCATAAGTCACATTTTGATATACAGCTGTGAAAAGAAAAATTACAGTGCAATTTCATACACAGTCCCTTCTTTAAGCAGAAAAATTAGCTCAGCCTTAACAACAGAATGCAATAATTTATAAAATGTAGGGTTTCTATTAAACTTTTAAAAGAGAACAAATTTTATTATGTTCCTATCCTTTGGGAGATATGAATTCTGACTGTAACTGAAGGCTGGAATAGCCAAAGATTGTATTTTTCCTTACATTCAGTTCAACATTAGATGCCCAAAACAATATCCCCCTTGTAGCAAGAGTGATGTAGTCTGAGTCATACATCCACCTAAGGTCTCTCAGTGGTGCAGTTTCTGAGAGAAATAGGTCAGGAGGGAAGCTGAGGGTGAGAACTGGTCCTAGTGATTTATGTCACAGTCACTGTTGCTATGACGTGCTTGAGTTGGGAAAGACAAGACACTATTCTCTGGATGTGTCAGAGCAATAATTACCATTTAATATTCCTTTCCCTCAGGTCTCTTCTATGGAACAAAGGGCACTGACTCTTGTGAACGATAATAATCAATATGGTTTATTCTATTCACAGCAATTTCAGTGGCTAACAAGGTTACTGCTATCACTATTTCAATACTGGTTTTGCCTGTGTAACACTCAGTTGTATGATTAAACAAGCCCTTTGTTTGCTTCCCTCTCTCCAGATGGGTACTTGGCTCAGTATGACCGAAAAATAATTAGGTAAGTGATGTTGGTCTGCTGTTTACATTTGACCTTAAATGTCAGATATCCTGTTTGCCAACACTGAGCTCAGATAAGCCTACAAACTTTCTGTGTGGATCCTGAAGTGTCTCAACTACACTTCTAATTTCCCCTATGGAATAACTAAAGTCCTGTTTGCCCTGTCAAATCATTTAGGTTTGCTGCCAGACATGACTTTTACATGCTAGTGAAGAATCACTTGGTAATACAATAAGGTTCTGCTCTGAGAACATGAGAGATTCATATTAAAATTCTGGTTAATTGAGCCCAAACCTCTAATTGAATCTACAAGAGCTGGATCACTGACGATGAAAGTGAATCCAGCTGCCAGGTTTAATTCAGAAGTCTCTCATGAACCACTCACTTCATGTGTGCAGATCCTACACATCATCTGGATAATACACGTTATCTGTGGAGGCAGGTAACCCTTGTGCAGCCTTACATTTTCTTTGCCTGAAGTCTAGGGTTTCAGCCCTACTCTCTGGTGGACTTGATGCCTAAGGTTTGGGGTGAATTTTGTGAATTTTTGGGATTTTAGAGGTATAGGTTTCTTGCTCACATATTAAGGGATGTTTGGAGCTGCTGAAAGGATTTTCTCAGCATTCCTGAGCTCTTTGAAGGCCACGATGTTTTTCAGGCTTTCAGATATTGGGGTGTTTAGAGTTACTAAAGGGACTTTCTCACATATTCTGGGGCTCTTTGAAGGCCATGGTGTTTTTCAGAGACACCTGCAAGATAACTTGAAGTCAAAACAATAGGAGAGCCCAGAAACTGTTGGAGGGGGTCCAGGGGGGCATGGCCCGGGACCCTGAGGGGTGGACCACCGGGGAAATTAGAAATAGTGATTGGTTATGGATATTTCATATGTTAATTGGGTAAAAGGGTATAAAAAGGGTAACCCTACTGAGGGCTGGGTCTTCGTCATCGTCTCGGGTATGGGGACCCTCGGCGTTGATCTACGCGCGTATTGGTGGGGCCAGCGGAGACACGGAGTCTCCGATCTCCCGAATAAAGGTATTGTCTATCTTTCTCCAATTGATGTTTGTCTGAGTGCCTATTTTCCAGGATTTTAGGCATCAGACTCATGAAAGTAAAATAAATTGTTTCATTGAGGCTTTGTGCTCAAAAAATACTTTCTATGAGAACCATAAACCAAGCGCAGTTTTTCAAAAAAACAAGAAGGAAAAAAATTCAATCTACAATGACAAGTTCTAGAAGTGTAACTTTATGTTCGTCTTTGGAGCCAGTCCCTTGGGAATGACAGATCTTAAAATTCTGGAAGTCACTCAAAGCCTTTGACTTCTGTGAAAAACTTTAATCTGTGAAAATCACACTGTAGATCTTTTTTTTTCCTTAAAATGTACTTTGATCCAACTTTTAATTTGATTTTCCTTGTACTTGTAATAGATTCATGTATGATATGTACCATTTTCTTATCTTTTTTTTTTGTTTTTCTTCATGCTTTTTTTCTTCCTGTGATTCCTCATTCTGTCACAAACTAAAATATAGTGTAATTGTGGTGGTGAATAAATATGCTAAAACCCACCACATTACAGTCTACTAATGTTGACAACCCTCTTTAATTATGCTATGGTAACATTAGATTTATAACCAACTAGCACCAATATCTGTGTTGAGGAAGATACTTATTTTTTGCTGAGTGATAGAGTACATAATAGGGAAAATGGTTATTATCTTAATATGTGGGAATTTTCTTGCACCAAGGCCAATGTCAAAAATATATGATCTATCATATGCAGTTTTTTCCCCACTGCAGATTCTAATGCTTCCATTTCTACAAGAGAGAGAAAAGTCAAATAAATAGAAGCTCCTTCATTCATGCAAGCAAAACCAAAGACAACTTCTTTTAATAACACTGATTCCATTTGGTCTATCAAGGGTTTTTGAGAGAAGAATCTTTACTGGTTTGTTGTTAATTTGTGATCCCAGGAGAAACAGCTTCATGATACTTCTTTCTTTAATCCACGGCAATTGAATTTCGGATAAGGAGACTATCTCCTCATACCCATATTTATCTAGATAAATCTGTTTTATAAAGAACATGCAGGAAATCTCAATACAATTCTTGGATTATGATCTGTTGCAGTGCCTCTTGATTCTCAAACTGAAAAAAAAAAAAAAGTTTTCTTTTCTCTTCCCAGTCCCATCATATGCAAATAATTTGTCAGATTTATTTCTCTTTTCATAGTACATTTGTTCATTAAGCTTTAACACGTTGTCTGTGCTATTCACAACAAAGCCTTTACTTTTCCTCTGTTTAATCAAAAGTTGGAGGGTCCTAGGGTACCTGCTATTTATGTTGCTTTTTTCATCTCATTAACTTCCTTTTCTAATTTACGCTGGTACTCAAGATATACTTTTTTGTACTGCTGCTTCAGCTAAGCAAATTATTCTACCCCTCATGACTGCTTTGGCACCTTCCCACAAAACACCCAGGCTAGTTTCTTGGTTTTTATTGATATTAATTTATTCTGAAATAGTCTTCATCTGTTGCACAAATGCCGCAGCTTTAATTAGAGAGTTGTTAAATCTCCATACTTCAGATCTCCTATAATTCAGTATACCATCCAGAGACACAGTCATCAGAAAATTATCAGGCAAAGCTGGATTTCAAATACCAGATGGTTACACATTACAATGTCTCCTCATAAATAAATAAGTAGAATCACAGTATAAATGTTGTGGATCCAAGGTATAAAAGGTAGCTGATGGACTGATTCTGTGTTGCTGTTAGTATGAGTCAATGAGGACTGAATTTTTGTGATACACATTAGTGAAAAATTGAAATATGAATCTATCATGGCTACTGGAAACTTCTGCCATTAGGTAAGAAAGGACCAAGAAATACACAAAATATTTTAATTATGGGAGTCAAACAGCTTTGTAAATGTAACAGGACTATAGGTGCAAGTGTAAGAGGGATGTGATATTATTATTTTAATAATAAGCTCACTGATCTAAAGAAAAATGAATTCTTTACCTCAATACTATTATTAATATTGCAAATTGTATTAACACTAATGGACCTTTTATATTGTGTCGGATTTGACAAAAATAAGCAAGGTAACAATCAAACATAAGGGAAATAAAAACATATGTGAACTTTTACGTCATCAAAAAACTTCAGGCATTTTTACTGTTTGGTTGAGTTTACCATGCAATATATTTTTTGTTCTTAATTTACAATTTTTCTGCAGTAATATACTGTGCAATCTTAATTCAGTTTCAAAGTATGAATTTAAAAAAATCTAAACCAAGCCATTTTATCTATTAGAAAAAATATAAATAAATAAAAATAGAAAAGTGAAATTAATCAAAATGTTTTGGAAGTGTTCTGAGCCTAATGCTAAACAGACATGTTTTAACATGTAGGAAATAATTGCAAGAAATACATTTGTACTTCCAAAACAATTTTAAGTAAGTTAATCCTACAATATTAGAAGCATAATTAGAATGCTGCTTCAGATAATTAGAGATAAACTTTAAAGATCAATAACAATAACCCCAAATATCTTTATTATCTACTGAATATCCATGTCACATAGACGTTTTCATACACATATTGTATTTAAGCATATATTATCCCTTTTAAAATCTTTAGGCTTTCATGTCATTTCTTCATCACTTCAATTAGAGAGACCTCTAATACTGTTTATGAACCAACAAGTTTGGAATAGTGCCTGCCTGTGTTGTGGCAAATAACAATGTGAGCAAATACACTGGGATCAGATCACAGTGTGAACAGAACTCCAATGGAAAACTGTTATTATTGGCCAACAAGAGTAAAGTCAGAACTTCAAGTTTTCATGAGTTTAATTTCAGAAATATGGTCTTTCTGTATACAGTCAGCAATATTTCACAATTTCTGTGGTAATCCTCTCACCTAATTTTGGTATTCTAAGTTTCTCATCTGGCCTAAATTGTCAGTCTAGATGTCTTTAATGTTAGTAGAGGGGGAAAATGTACCTCCAGAAGAATATTCATCCTGTACTGTGATAAGAGACATGGCTTTCTCTTTTGATCTATTAACTTTGTCTTCAGTAGCTGTATGGGAAATTCAGACCTGAATTCAGTGGTTTGTTCATAGTTACCTAAGATCACTTGAGGTACTCCAAGGTATTTAGTACATCATCAGGGAGTTGACACAGCATACCTTCATAAGACACCTTACACTTCGTAAGTCTCCAAGGATATCACAAATGGCATCAGGTATCCACATGAGGATCATTCAGTAGTGTTCTTGGATACTAACTCAGATGGGATGTCTAATGTTTGGATAGCTTAAACTGCATGCAGTGAAGTCCACCCAAGAAAAAACCTGGAATAGGCTATATGCCTTAAAGAAAATGTAGACTGTAAACTAAATTAATTTGAATTTGAACAAAGTCAATTGTCCTATCTGTTTGCTAAATAATCTTCTATTTTATCTCTCCTCAGAAATTCAGGACCTCAATTTACCATCTATTGTATGCAGGTGCATAACATCTGCTGTGCATAACTATAGCCTAGGCTCTAAGTGGGTATTTTAATCCTTAAATGTCCTTATGAAATGTCTGATAAATGCTTAAAACAACAGTTTTAGGTACTTCTCACATTTACCACCTCTTTTCCATATAAATATGATACCACAGCTACTAAATATATCACTGTGAAGCGTGATTTGCAAGATGTAATTTGTCCAAGATATCCTTTTGCATAGAGATCCTCTGGTTCCTAATCTATCAGTTTGACAACTATTCAATCCCCTTTTTGTTATTAGTATTTCTTGTTTCACAACTGCAAAGGTGAAGAATGACCTTAATCTGAAAAAGCTTATTTCTTGAGAATCTCTTCATACTCTGGGGTGCACTCTTTTGAAAGGGAGTGAACCACTGACCAGAGAAGGCAAGTTAAATTAGTGCATATCCTCAGGGCAAACCTCCTGTTCTCTGCACTTGCCTGAAGCCAACAGTTTTCCTGTTTTACTTAGTGGTGCAAACGAACCTAATTTTCATCTTCATGTATCTAAATAGAATCTAGCTGAAGACACTTCCCGAAACTTAGCGTTTAAAACTTTGATTAGCATATATACAGAGGTCTACCACTACGGCGCTAGACTGATTTTGGCTTGAGCTTAAGATATTTACTTGATACTAACAAATATTTACAATGGTAATTTTTATGTTTTAACAGCAAACTATTAATAATTATATATATATATACACACACACACACATACATGCAGAAATAGAATACTGTGAAAAGTGATTTTAGTGCTAGGTCTGGTTTGTTTCTCCAAAAGAAATTCCAGTGTCACAAATATTTTTGGAGCATTTTCTTGTGTATCTAAAGGGGAAAAAAGAAAAAGAAAAAAAAAGAACTAATTATAAAGTACTACGTAAAGATTTTGGGAGTTTCTCCAAGTCTGTTAAATCAGCCAGTGCCTTTTCATTTTCACACTACCATATATCAAAGGCTAGGTATCCAGGACATCTACATGTCTTTGGAAACACTTCAATGAATGTACAAGGTAGTCAAAACATTTAGAACATCAGCTGAAGGTCAAGGAGAATACCTTAAAGCATCTAAGACAGTCATAGTATGTATAAGTGACTAAATAGAGCTTGATAACATAAATGTATTCTAGGAGGCTGTTCAGCACAAAACACAGGTGTCTTGCACCAGAGAGGGATGAATAGCTTACAACTACCTATGTTGCCTAGGCTGCACTAGAATCTTAGATATCTCTTTAGAATCCATAAGTAAAATAGGCATCTGCACTTCAGCAACTTCATTTTGATATTAACAATCTTGAGTTAAATACCATCCTTCCTGTCTCAACAGGAAAACTCTTAGCAGAAAATGTCAGAAGTTCCTCCACAGAATGATTTCATTTCTGAAATTTTCTTTTATGTGAGACTGATGAGGGAAGGCATCAAGTAGCATGAAATTTAAGAAGTTGAATATTTAACTATTCAGACTTCCTCCTCATCTATAAATCCATTGTTCCCTAGGATTTAAATAACTAACTAACAATCTCTATAGAGGAAATTTCAAGGACTTCTCACATTTCCATTTTTTTTCCATGCCATAAAATATAATGAAAATGCACAATCCTAAAGAAAAATTGAAATGTGTACTCAGGAATGAAATAGAGGTAAACCCAGTGCTCTTTATTCATTAATCTGAAGAATGATAATCTAATATATTTATTGTGGGATTTTTTTAAACTCATTTGCTATAAGAGCATGGATAAAAATGGAGAGCACAGATGGAAGATGTGAGCAAAACCGAGACTATTAATTTTGTCTTTATCTGACAAATTTATCCAATATCGATTAACTCAGGAGCTACTCTGTAAAGATGTTAGTAATGAAGTGCTTGAACAATTGACCAAACAAGCTCATCACAAGAAAAATATCAGAATTATATATGTAGACATAAAGCTGATACAATGTCTACTGCAGTCATAAAACTCCAGAACACAAGATTTTTATTTTTTTTTATTTCCTTCAACAGAAGTAAACAGCAAGCAGCAATCAAAAAATCTCTCATGAGGATGAAGAATCCCAAATGTACATTGCACAGAGAAGCAGTATTCCACTTTTTCCTTGAAATTCAGTACAGTCAGCCAAAGTTGCATGCCTATGAGGAAGTTCTATTCTGAGAAGTAGTCCAGATTCATTTATGAGAAAGTGAATGCCTATGACCAGCACATGCTAAACAACCTATTGTGCACAGGATAAGGGCTATTTTTTTGTTTTCATAGATCACTTCATAACCTCAAAAGAACAAATATGCATCTTGTACAGAGCAAATACCTAATAGCACACAGAATCATCATAGAATCATAGAACACTTTGGGTTGGAATGAGACCTTAAAGAGCATACGGTTCCAACCACCTCATTATGGGCAGGAAAAGCTTTCAGTAGACCAGGTTGCTCAAAACCCCATCCAACATGGTCTTGAACACTTCCAGGCATCCACAACTTCTCTAAGAAACCTGTATCAGTGTCTCAGTGCCCTCACAGTAAAGAATTTTTTTCCTGATATCTGATCTAAGTCTACCCTGTCTCAGTTGGAAGCCCTTGTCCTATAACTACATACCTTTTTAAAAAGGCTCTCTCCATCTCCTTTGTATCCCACTTCAGGTACTGGAAGGCTGCTATGAGGTCTACCCACAACTCATCCTCCTCAGGGCTGCTGTCGATTCACTCTCTGGCCAGCCTGTACTTGTGCTTGGGATTGCCTTGACTCATGCACTTGGCCTTGTTGAACTTTGTGGGGTTCACACAGCTTACATAACTGAGCTGGCTCTCTGACTACATGTCAGGTGGTAAGTAACTCAAGTTGTTGTTTGTAGGATTTTTGTTTATTTGTTTTTCCCCCAGTTCCAGTCACAGTGTATTCTTCAGTTTCCAATATATTAAAGGATTTTCCCTCACAATGCTAAATCTTTTATCAGAGGCAAATGACAAAGAAATAATTTGATTGACTGAAAAGAGCGGCGCATCTTTGATCTAGTGATAGAGGGTTCAGGCCCTTCATATGCTCAGTTGCACTCATAAATCATGCACTAATACCGAGACGCTTGAATGGTTACAGTAACTATCATAACCTCCTTACTTGTCCTGCACCTAATTTCCAGAAACTTGCACATATTTTTGTTATCCATGCAGCACACGGCCTCAGCAACAAAGAACACATACTCATATCAAGTCTTACTATTCCAGTTCTAGTCTGCTTTTTCCCAACATACCCTAACTCGATTCACACTTCAAATTGCTTATCCACTAAATGCTCTCAAAATTTTTATTAGAATACTTCAACTTTTTTCCAGGTAGGACAGTTACTTCAGAGTTATTTTGATGATTTTAGGTATGTGAAACCTCTTTGTTTTCTTGTAATTAAAGGTCAAAGCCACGTGCCTCTTTATTTCAAAATTTATGAAGTTCCATCATTCCAGTTCTTTTCCTTGCAAATTCAGATATTACCTCTCTCCGTGTCAGAGACAGTCTTTTCTGAGACCTAGTCTTTGCAGTACTATAAAAACTAGTAAAAGAGGTAGCAAACCATTGATTCAGCTGCTTTCTTCCCTGCAACCCACTAAAATCCTCTTAAGGGTTTTATGCTGTTGAAAATCACTATAATGCCCAGCTGCCTTTCATTATATTTTACAGAAAAAGGGAATTTTTAATGGCTGTAGATTTTTCAGGTGTGAAGAATATTTTGGATAAAATATGAGTGAAAAAATAAAGACAGGTAGTAAATAATAACAGTTTAAATTATAATGAGGAGAAATCATTGCAATGAAAGTTCTTAAAATTATTTTTAAACATACATTTGCCTATTCTACACATTGAACTCTTTCAGCTCTTACATACAAATCACAATCACATATTAGTAAACAAAAGCCAGGTCAACAAAATAAATGCTTTTCAACTTGACTTTTAAACTAGTGAAGAAGTAATCAGTCATATGTTTAAGCTATCCATTTCCTTTCTCTTCTTTCTAGGTTTGAAAGAAAGATCTAGAGCTTTATTTGAATAAGTTTGGATAAAGAAAGCAATCATTAAGGTATTTTATTAGATTTAGTTACAGCAAAAATGTAAATTACTTATGTATTGTGTCATATATTATGAACAAGCATAAAGAAAGATGATATATTGTCTTTTTTTTTTTCCAGAGCAGTTCAAAAGCAAGGAGAAACAACACAGAAGGAGTCTGGCAAAGATAAGATTGTTCATGTGACTTTACTTATCAAAATGTCAAGTATAACCTGAAAACTTCCTGTCAGCAATCCCAAAATGTCATAAAAAGAGAACTTTGCAAGGCAATGTGGAACCTTTTCCTTTAGATAGGGGTGTGATTTGAGTTCAGACCTGTGAGCAAAGAACAGTGTTTTAGGACAGACTTTGAGACCTGATACCCTTTGTATCATTAGACAGACTCCTAGGCCTTAGAAAGAGCCCTTAGTCCGCTCTAATATTACCAGTGGAGCAACCTGAAAAGATTAATGTCTACCTGAAAGTGGTGTTACCCAGATCACTTATCTGGTGGGACAAAATATTTGTAGGGCTAAGCAAGCAGAATTCCATTAATGTGAGAACAACTGCATTTGCTTACCACAGCAATGAATTTAACATTGTATGGACAAGTGCATCAGATAAGTAAGTAAATAAATAAATATTAAGTTTTATTGTTTCATCTTTCTGTGATGCACTCAGACAAATGCAGTCCAAAACACTGACTGTAATTACAATGAATATACAAGATGCAGATCAAAGACATGGAAATTTTTATTGTAAAACACTTTGTTGTCATTATTTCCCCTGTTTCTAATTTGCTTAGAAAAATAAATCTGGATTCCTTGGAATTTAGTGCCTTGAATTCTTTCTATAAATAATGCTCATTCTCTTGGTCTAGTGTGATGACTTCATTCCTTGTATCATCTAGTCTGATAATGATACAAAGACATTTTTCTTGGTCTCATTACTCTTTTATGTTATTGTTTCTGGATAGATGATAATGGATAAATTAAACATTAGGAAAAAATAAAAATATAAAAATATAAAAATGTGTTTATGTATTGACAAATGAACTAGGCAAGAGGTATTATTGACTATCAAACTCATCTGCTTGCCTTAAATGTTTGAAATTGGTTTAAGCCAAGCTAGGCATCCCAGTTGTCTTGTTTATGCAGTGAAGAGAAATAACAACCTTAACGGGCAGTTCATCTGACATGCCTTAAGGTCATGCAGTCATAGAATCCTAGAATCCTTTAAGCTGAAAAAGAGTTTTACTAACCCAGCACTGCCAAATCCACGACTATTCCATGTTTCTAAGCACCACATCTACATCTTTTAAATACCTCCAGTGACTGTGACTCAACCACTTCACTGTACAGTCTGTTCCAGTGCTCGACAACCCTTTTGATAATGAAATGTTTCCTAATATCCAACTTAAACCTCCCCTGGTGTTACTTGAGGTCATTTCCTCTTGTCCTATTACTTGTTACTTGGAAGAAGAGGTTGATCCCCCACTCACTACAACATCTTTTCAGGCAGTTGTAGAGAGTGATATGGTCTCCCCTGAGTCTTCTTTTCTCCAGGCTGAACAACCACAGTTCCCTCAGCTGCTCCTCACAAGACTTGTTCATCTTGGATGAATTGCCTTCTAGGAGTTTTCTGCATTGACTAAATGAATCTGCAACACATACACACACCTGTTTAATCCCATCTAGATGTCATGCCTCCTGTGGTCTAGTTGTTAGTCCAGAAGAGCATACGTTTTATATGTCACATACTGTGTCTGCCAAGGCTATGAGAAAATAGCACTATGGCACCTAGTTTTTTGCTTGGTATGATTAATTGTGTTGCAAACATCAAGCTTAGAGAAACACAAGATGAAGTTGATGATTTGGGAAGATGCATCACATTTTACTGGAATATACACTAAAGTGGAGACATAAAGAAACCAAACCCAAACTAAACTCAAAATTTACTCAAATATTATTTAACTAAAAGAAAAAAAAATCTGAAAGACAATATTAATACAGAACTCACCCAGTTTTAGGTGAAATATGAGCTTTTATGAGATTTATTGATTAGAAGCTGTATTCTAATACCCACTATACAGTGTGAAGTTGATTAATGGACTACAGCAGTCTGGTATAGCTTTGCCTTTTTACTTCATTTCTAAAAATCGTAAGTTACAAGTCCCTGAAGATTAAAAGCTCAATTACAAATGTTTGTCCCACATTGAAGAATATGTACTTCTTTATGATCTGTATGCACTTCTTGGCTGAGAGTAGCACATAGTAATAAGTTAGGTTTGTATAGAACAAACACGATAGCTTGTTTTAAAGTTTGTTATTTACTTCACGGAACTTTGGAAATAATTTGTGAAATACATGTCACTGTTTAGAAAAGCAAGGACCTGTAACGACCACCAAGAATTAAATTTTAAAAAGAATGTTAATCTTAAGGAATGGTATTTTGGAAAATGCTGTATTTTTTGTATTCCACATTTCTCTGTGCAAGTAGAACGTTCTCATATGTCTTTTATTCCTCTATATGTTTAATATATTCCTGGCAATGGATTGTCGCAATAAATTCTGTCTCCCTCAGGTGTTGTTGTTCCATGAAGGAGTGAAAAAAAGACATTAGTTTATTTCATTCTGCTAGACGAGAATAAAACTGACCACTGTAACTGTATGTAGAAGGTAGCCATCACCATACTTTTTCACTTTATGAACAGTATCTCACTGGGCACTAAAAGTTTTAATGCTTCATGAAATGTACAGGGGGAATTAGCATCTAAAGTAGCCTGATTTCTTTATTTATTTCTGATTTTGCTAATTGCCTATTAGCATTTGTAAATACAAAAAAGTATTTGAGGGGAAATCAACCCATGTAAGTGCTGTCCCCTATACTGATAAGCAATGGAAGGCTGTAGGTTATTATTTCCTTGACAACACTGGACTGAAGTAATGATGGTGACTGGCTGACAATGCAGCAGGGACATTTATAATCAGATGCATAAAGCCTTGAGGGATGGCTTGGGCACTCAAGCCCCTCCAATATTTACATTTAGTATTAAACACTTCAAGTGAAGATAATGATTTTGGCTCATTGCCCTTTCCCAATATTTTCAAACAGTCATGCACCCGTGGTCATAATAAAGGCAAAATTAACTCCACTGCAAATAGAGAGGGAACAGTTGCTAGTTGAAAAAAAAAAAAAAAAGAAAGAAATGTCGCACTTAAGCCAGCTATTTTGACGCTATCTTTTAAGAAACATTTTTCATATTTTCAGGTCCATCTTCTGCTCAGGGTATAGACATAAATTAATGTGGTCTTTCTGATCTTGAAATAACTCTGTTAAAAATTGAAAGAATGTTAGATTGAGTGGTAAGGGTAATAGCAATCACAACTGCATATTTGGTGGTTTCTAATTAGCTACTGATGAATAAAAGTGCTATGACTAAAAGTAAAGCAGATTTCATTACCAAGGTTGTGACTAGGTATTTTACAAAGAATAATAAAACAATTCATCATTGTTTTTTTTACCCCCAGTCACAATTTCTGAGAATTATGGTGTAATCTACATTATGAAAGCTATTAAACAAATTGCTTATCTTAATTTATAGAAAGATATATTCACTAAAAAAGGTGCATTCACTAAATTAAGAATTAAGAAATATTCCTCTAAAAGCAGAAATGTGTTTGACAGCTTCTCTGAATGTTTTACAGACTGGGCTTGAGATGAAGCTCCCAAGGGATGTAGCATTGTCAAAGTAATGATGCCCTTTGTAACAGAATTTTAATTAATTAGAATACATGAGAAGACGAGTTGTTTAGTTTATAAGTGAGAAGCTGAGTTCTGCTAACAGTTTTTCCCCTTATAGAGAGTGCTATCAACTTCTTTTGTGGAGCTGGAGTCTGTTTCTCTGTAGATATTGGAAAACAAGGTAGAGTCTCTGTAAATGATGAATCTTTAACCCTTAAAGTAAGAGACACAAATGCATATTTCTTTCTTTCTATAAATGAATATCAGTATGTCTTGTAAAACAGCTTGCAAAACCAAATTTTCTAGTTTTGATTTGCTGAATTATGATCTCTCTGACAAAATGCACCTTCCAGTGGTTAAAAAATTAATAAATGAGTAAATAAATTTATTTAAATGAAATAATTTAACGAAAGCAATTAAAGGCACAGCAAGAAAGCTACATTGACAACTATGTGACTTTTTACAATTGATTAGTACCGAATAGGAAAAATCATAATAATGTTGTCCAAAAGGTCTTTCTTCTTCTGTCTTCTAAGACAAGATTTTCTCTTGTATTAGAAAGCAAAGAAGCTGAGGAATTTCTGAACTAAAACTGAGATAAAGACAAAGTTTTCTATAGTTTACAAATTGTTTCACTTACAAAACTCTGATTGATATCAAATGTTTAATATGGTAGATTTTTTTTTTGATTTTGAAGTATTTGGATGGGGTGTGAAACCTTAAAATGCAGGCTCTAGGCTTCTAATTATTAAGTGTTAAAGCTCAGTGATAAAGACTGCACAGTATGGGAATTTGCATTTTCTTTTGAACCAGTGAGAGCAAGTCAGCGTTACTGATAAAATGTTGAAGCAGATAGGTTTCAGATGTCATCCTATGTAGCAGCTCATATGTTCCTTAGAGCTCACATATAGAACCAATAATTGCTTCTTTCTCTGCTTTAACAAGAGCTGGAAATACTACTGGATCTTGTAAAGAATTTTAAATGACAAAACTCTTTCAGTGTAGGAAAGGCTTGAATTCTAGCAATACTAACAATGGAACTAACAGATAACCCCTCTGAAATTACATTGTAGTCTCAAGACTAAATCCTAAGTCTACTAATACAAGTTTTGTAGGTTAAGCATTAAGATTAACTCATTTATTCCCCAGACATCGTTATGCTGTAGTACAACAGGCATGAGGAGCTGTAACTGTTCATTTTTAAATGAATACAAAGGAATCCCAACACAGAGAAAATTTAATCATCTAAGAGATAGAAGTGTATATCATTGTTCTGTGATGCTTTTACCAGCTCTAGTTATAAATAAGAAAAACAAAACTAAAGTTAACTACAGGAAAGAAATTTATTGAAAGATCAATTAAATAAAATTTTAATTGAAAATATCAAATTCCAAATCAATTGCCAGCTCGTTTAAAGCCAAAGTCTGTTTTCCTACATTGTGTCAATAGAAACACACTTTAGTTGGACCAAAGTCAAAACAATAGGTTTCACCAGGTTTTCAAAACAGTATTGCTGAACTGTACAGAAATAAATATTATCCCTTCTGATTGGAAAGGAAACAACAGCATGTTCAAAACAGAAACAAAGCTATCTTCACTGAAGACCTATGGAGAGTGTTTGGCTTGGTCTGTGTTAAATATTTATCTTAAGATGAGAAAATTCTAACTTGAGGTATTTCAGTTTTCATCTCCATTAACTAAAGAGAAGAAAGCTAGTGATGATCTGTCACAGATGTCTAAGTTTCTGAAGTTTAGAGTTAAATGAATTGAATCCTATCCAAGATGCCCATTTTAGGTAGTATTCATTAGGGATTCATGGATACCTAGGGTGCAGACATCTGTGTGTAAACTAGCTGACTAGCTGTCTGCATAAAACGTAGCTCCTCACATACAAACTTGGACAGAAGGAAAATCCTCTTGTATAGGTTAGATAATTTAATTTTGTGCATTTACTTGCTAGATACCTAGAAAAAACCCAAGCATATTTTTATCATACTTCAAATTGAAATTAAGACCATTTCTACAAAAATCTTCTGGTACTATTCACAGTGGTTACAACAAAAGTTCATATTGCAGCAGTTTGCAATGGGAAAAATCCCTTCTGTCTCTTTGACTTATCATTTGAATTTCATTCTGTGTGTTTAAAAATGTCTTGAATTGGTAAGATATTAATAACTCCAACTGCTGCAAAAGTAAGGTGGAAGAACTTTGTGCCTGAGGCTTTTTTGTTACTTTTTTGACAGTAGAGAGCATGAAGTCATTTTGAAATGTGAAGAAGACTAAAGAATTCAATTGCATAAGCTGACTTGCTAAACTTTTGTTTTGCATATGTAAGAGAAAATAATAAAAATTGAACCACAACAAGAACTGAGGTAGTCAGGAAAAAAATATATGCAATATGATACTTTATTCCTGTGGATTTCAATTCATTTTCACAAGGTAAGCAGTGTCAAATATATTGGATGAATCCACTAGAACTGACTGTGAAATCTAATGTTCCATTAGTTTCACAGAATACCAGTTAAGACAGGTTACCACAGAAATTAAGAGAGAAAAAACTCAAGTGAGTTACTTAATCATATTTACAAATGGCCCTGTCATATATTAGCTCAGTTTGGCCTTGGTTTCTTTGCATTTAAAAGGAGCCATTACATTAAAACATTGATTCACTAGACTTTTCAAAAACCCTTCGCTGTATTTTATGACTTTATACTACACATATTTTCTTAGAAGAACTTTTCTTACAAATCAGTATGGCCCCCTACCTTTTAAAAATCCCTTATTGTATACCTCATCTCGAGTTTATGGGAAGGTATATACATATCTGCGTGAATATTTTTCCATATGTTTACATTCAATACTTATTTCAGTTTGTCAACCACACAATAACCAACTTAACCCTTTGTTCTCCAACTAGAATATTATGATCTTCAAGGTCTGAAGCACTGCAGGTCCTTGGATCAATGTTTCCAGGATAAACCTCCTCCCCCACTCCTTTATCTGCAGTAAAACTTTTCTCTAAGCTGTGCTTTCCTCACGAGTTAATTAAAGGGCTGGAGAAAGTCAAGGTGCCACAGAAACACATAATTTCAAATTGTCTCATTGCTGAGGTGGATAAAAGGGGTAAAGCTGAAGATTCACCTACCATGAAATGTATTCTCCCCTGCCAACTGTGATTAATTTACACAGAAATTAGAGTTTTGTTTAGTTTTTAATTAAAATGGGACTTAGGCCTTGCCTCCTGCCTAGATAGTAGTCAATGACAGAGTTTTGTTTTGAGCTGGTTATGTACTTAGCTTTCCCTTGGCATATCATGTTGGGCAATTTGTGTACCACTGTATTACTGAGCATTTAAAATGAACAAACAAAAGAAAGAAAGAAACAACAAATAAATAAAATAAATAAATAAATAAATAAATAAATAAATTCAAAGCAACCAAGATGATATTTTTTTAAGGTTAATTTGGTATTTCAACAGGAGACATGAGTTAAAACATAGACATATACTGTAGCTGTTAAAGTTCAAGCCAGGATGGTGCTCTGAAAAGTTAGAGGATATTGAAAATATCCCACATTCTGTAGCATAATGCAGCAACAGCTGAATGGCTCAGCATGCTAATTTTTGGCTGCTGGGAACAAGTGTCTGCAACAAGACGCTAAGGCACCTCTTCTTTACATGACTTACTTCATTTTTCTGGTAAAAGGGAAAGAAAATCCTGCCAGAAAAGTTTGAAGGGGGCAGCTCTCAGTTGCCATAAAATCTTTGTTGGGATTAAGAAAGTGTTTAGTATCTGCATAATACAGGCAAAAAATGTATTTGATTCATACATATTTTAGAGACGTGATGCATTACTCAACTCACTAAAACTTTTATTCTACATAAGTTAGGCCTAATAATAGCTTCTAAGATCATTACTCATACTTAGGTTAAGAGAAAAAAATCTGATGAAAAACAATGTCCAAAACAACATACATCTGAAGATGGAAGACAGGGAAAAACATTCCTTGTTTATCCTATCTTGCAATAGATGTGCCATAACTCAGTCTCCTCCTTGGATCTCCTCCTGGGATTTCTGTTTGACTTGTTCCAAGTCAAACAAATATGCAATATCTTGAGAATATACTTTATTAATTTATTTACATCTGTTATTAAATGAAATAACTGGAAGACAAGTGGGGTCACATAGAAGCACCAGGAAGATACTGTTGTGTTATTGATTATTTCAGCAGTAATATCAATGATGATTCTGTTTTAACTTGGGTAAATACATCTGAGAAAAACCCCAAAAATTTCGAATTCATGATGTATGAAATTAAAAATGCTCTTTGTTTGTTTGTTTGTTTTAATGTCATTTCTGGAGGTCTTTGAAGTTATTTGGTAGAAGTTCCTGACTCCTTAAGTCATTTTACTGTCTGCATTTCTTGCTTTGCATTAGTCCTTAATTAAATTGCTTTAATTTATTCTTACAAGGACAAACATCATAATCACCAAAAAGAAGTACTTACAGGATGTCAGGTGCTGTTCTGTATAGCTGTTCACTTCAGGTATGTAGAAAGCCTTCCTCATCACTCATATGATGAAGATGAAAAGAAAATAACTAACTAACATCTAATAATGTGCAATAGAAAATAATATTAGTAGCATTGTTTTGTGAAACTTTCTATCACTTTCATCTGTCTTCTCTATGTTGTAACTTATTTTTTTTAATATACAACTCAAAAGTAAAATCTTCGCTTCTTAAAACTTGTTTACAAAGTTTACTAGCAGCAGTATGTCAGAGAACCTCCCTTCTTTATGTGTGAACTTCTCAGAACTACAAATCACAGAGATATCAGCAGTCATAACTAATAACAAAAAAGATGGTACTTGTTCATTACACCTACCTGTAAAGTTAACTAGAGCGATACTGGTTGGCTACCTTTTTGTCGTCTTTCTTTTTCTTTTCTTTTTTTATTTTTTTTAACCTAGGCTAGAAGGTTTTCTCTTACCTGAGGAAAAAAAAAAGAGAAAATGAGTCTCATAGTTCAGCTGTGAGATCTGAAGACTAAACGTCTGCCTAAGTACATGAGAGAACACACAGAGCTCTGTTTCAGTTGGCTCAATCACCTACTGTGTCCGTGGCTTAAAGTTAAGGAAGAAAGGAAATGTACCAAAACAGGATGATGTTAGCCTACAAAGGGAAGAGTTTCGCTCTCACCGAAATACTGAAAGGAGCAACCTGTAAAAAGTCACAAATATAGACTGGCACAGCTGTAGTCATTCCTGATCTCCAGTGAGACAACCCTCATGTTATTATAGCAGGACCACTACATAAAACCCTGGGTTTACTTCTCTGTAATATTTCTGAAAAGCAGAGAATCCTTTTCTTAACATTCCCTAGTATTCTAAAGATGACCACCTTTGATTATATGATACCTTTTATTTCTGAATACTAGCAAGCAGATCAGTTCTTTCAGTTCAGCTGGTGTTCTTTCAGAAAGCAGGTGTAGGATAGTAAGAATGTTATTTTAGATAATAAAACAGTTTCTGGCTATAATATGAGAGGATCCAAGCAATAATTCCAGCCACTTCACAGTATGGGACAAGTTTAACATTTTGTGAGCTTGTTCCATTACTTTCATTAGAACTATTAGCCATTTTGTAAGCACAAGTTCATTATCATATAAGACATTAAGCAACCCAAACAATCCAGTTATTCTCAGCCATACTGCATAAATCCTACATAATCTATTTACTCATATGGCTCCTACTTTCTACATTGTTGCTAATACTTTATACTTTTCCTCCAGTAAGTCACCATCCTATTGACTCTACCATCATGTTTTACTTATATGTTTGTCACTGTACCTGTAGCTGAAGTAGCAAAAGTGGCAGTTTAATTTCAAAACTCACACTTGAAATTATAGCTTTGCAAATATAAAAATATCCCAGTTATCTGTTGTGGATTTATGACTTATAAAATCTCTTCACTAATTTTTCAATATAGCTTTGTGCATAAGATCTACTTACTACTGTAACTCCATTAGGTTAGAAATATAACTCAATAGTAATAACACAATTAGTTTACAAGTAGAATTTCTATCTTTTACACCTGAAATGAATGTTAGACACTTCTGTATTTTCCTTAAATTGCAGAGTTAACCAGTGAGTTGTTAAGGTGACAGCATCTCTGAACAGCCTGTTGAGCAGCAAATAAATTACTAAGGAAGTGGCAGCGCTTAAGAGAAATGAGTGTTTGTCCACCACTGCTCAGGGTGAACACATAGATTGTTTTCCCATGTAATCTATGTATGGTCAAATCAAATCTTCATATTAGACATCTTAGTAGTGTAGGAGGTAGAAGTTTTTTTGAATAGCAAAACACTATTTATCCTCTTTTACTAACTACTCATATTGTGTTGATCTTCTCATATTACACAACTTTTTTATCAACTGCAAATCTGCATTTCATTATATTGAAGGAGGACAGGGACACGAGGATATTCAATATTCTGTGAATATTGAATTATTAGATTTCCTGAAATCTAATTAAAGGATAAAGTTATGTCTACAAACTATGTAGCCTAAAACATTCTTATGCCTCACCTTGTCTGCTCAAAAATTAAGAAGTGTCTGTAGGAGGGACAGATGGTGGGAAATGAGAAAGAATGTACATATGCACATGCAATGCTTGTACAAAAACCAAAAAAGGTACCATCTGGATCTTTGAAATACCACTTGATTTGGTTTCATCTCTGAAATCTGAACTTTGTCATTAGTGTCTTGACTGAGTTTAACCTGAAATATAATCAAGTTAAATTCCTTATTCACAATAAACAGCAAGCTTGCGTTATGGATGCACAATATCAGTGCATTTAGCAATTTTTCACATGAACCAGCAACACTCTGGGAGTGGAAAAAGGTAGTCTTTTTCATAATTTCAAAGAAAAGTTCAATAAATTAGTTAAGTATAGTAAAACAGTTGGAAAAAAAAAGTAACAGAAAATCATAATTGTGAAGCAATTTGAGTTTCCACCTTAATAATATCACAGTACTTCATAGGAGAAGCTTTTTGTTTGTTTAGTTGTTTGTTTTTCCCTTTATAAAGGCTTTTATTTGCTTTTTTATTTGCTTATCTGCTTGTTTTCCAGCCTAAAACTTGGCATATGAAAACTGGCAAGAAGAAGGAATTGCAACTTACCCAAATTTCCCAAAATGCTGATCAATGTCACATCACAGAACAGTAGGGGAAATACCCAATGAAGTCACCTACCAAAGAAACAGAAACAGTTGCAAGAACACAGATTAGAGATATACAGAGTGCCAAAATGTTAGACTCTGTGTGCTATATCAATAGTGACAGTTGGAAAACAGGAATTATGTTCTGCAGGCAAGGAAGATAACTGTGACAGGAACAATAGAGTTTCACACTCTTCCTTAAAATCAGAAGCATGCTGTTTTCAGTGGAACTTGCTGAGATGGCTTTCTCAGGTAGAGGAAATAACTTTTGGGGGCCAAAGTGAAAACAAGCAAAACATTTGATATGGCTAGTATGTTCTTGGCTAAAACAAGTTCATGTACGGCAAAGGAAAAGGTGCAAGGCTGTTCCAATCAAACAACATAAGAGCATGAACCATATTTTCATGTGCTGTATTTGCATGCCTCATTACTACTTTGCTACAATGGAAGCTTTTCTCACCCGGAAAAGCAATTTCAAACCAAATTATTTTAATATAAATTTCACTTAAATTTCCTTGAAAGAAATATTTTGAAAAATTGGAATTTTCTGACAAAAGATGCATTTTGCAAAAAAATCCACAGCCAGCTCTACATTTCTAGTACCTCCAGTACTTTCTGTAGATATATAATACCAATTTCTTTCATCCTCAGCTAGAGATTTTTTGCCCCAAAATAATTGTTTTATATCTGCAGTTCCACTCTGCAAACACACTTGATAATAAAATAGAAAGAATAAAAAGAACTCTTAGCTCAGTTTTCTACATTATTCTAGCAGTGTCCTTTGTAGAGGAAAGGGCAAATGTGAGGTGCATACTCTCACACAGATCTGTATATAAGAACACAGGAAAAAATATTACTATTATCCAAATACCTTTGAATCAGGCATGTGTAATTAATTTTCTCTTCTCTTGTGTCTGATTCTCTTTTGTGCCTTTTTTTCTTCAACATGAATTCTAAAACTGTGAATGCTCTTTTAAAATGACAGTAACTAGAAATAAAATCTGAACTATTAGTGCCTTAGGTCCATGATTGGACCTTTACTTAATTTTCTGGTCACTGATGGAGCTGCGGCTTTATGTCCAGGCAGAAAATCTAGGGGAAGGGTACTGTGCATATTCTACTGCAGAATTTGTGAGGTTTCGCCTCTGGCATTCAGGTTAGAATGTCCCTTCTGATTAAGGTCTACTGCAAAACTCCTGAGGATGTGACTGTACATTTCAAAAAGCAGAGAAAAGGAATGTTACTTCAAATTACTTCTCCACTTACTGAGTTAAATGTATGCTACAATAATAAAGGAAGCTGAGCTAAACGAATTTTTTTTGTTTGTTTTAACACTAATCTGATATGCCTAAGTAACACTGGGAATATCAAATATTAAAAAAAAAAACCCTAAACCAACCACCTTTAGTTTGCATAATCATTTTTTTTTTAAAAAAACCCTTCTAACAATGCAGTTTCTTCATTTTTGTTAAGCATTTTGAGCAAGTTTTCATTGACAGGATGTTGAAGGCCTTAATGATCTGGGATGATCTTTCTCAGTAATTCCCCTTAGCAAAGCCTGTTTATAATCTACTTTGCTGCTTTCTGTTTCTTCTATTATGTGGCCCAATATGTGGACATGCTGGAATCTACGAATTGAAGGAGAACTACTTGTCAGCTCTGAAAAATTTACAAACTTAGAGTGAATCTCATATAATTTTTAAAGTGAAAGTAGGTGTTAATAATCCCTTTCAGAATGTGTACTGATTGTTAGCAATGCTTGTATTTATAAATTAGGCAAAGTCTTTTTCAAGAAGTACAGCTCAGTCACTCCACTCAGACTTTTCCCATGTTTCAGAGGTGGAAATTCTAGGATCAGCTCAAACTTAAAATAAATCTGATCTAAACCAGGAGAAAATATGGAGGCATTTCTTCCAATTGATGTTATCAGTGGGAGCTGAAAGCTCTAGACTATACTACTTTTAAGTAATTTATTAGCCATCTGTGAAGAGCTAGTTGTCATTGTTTCTAGGGTGTTTTAGACATACTGAAAACACACTCTTGATTTCAAAAGGCTTTTTCAGGTGATAGTGCAGCTTTCTTCATCCAAATAAATGAAACATGATCCAGCTCTGAAGAAATATATATTTTCTTTGTGTAGTCCATGTAAAAATTCCTTTTACCCTCATCAAAAGAATCTTTTTAGCACAGTTTTAAAGACAAATTAATAGCAATTTTCATCATTAGTCACTTTGAAAATAAAAACATTATTAGCAGTAAAAAGAAATATTATAGATATAAAACTGAAGAGCAAAGTGAAATATCCTCAGGATTGTGTCCACACAGGTTTTGAATATCTCCAGAGAAGGAGACTCTTCAACTTTTCTGGGAAGCTCTGCTGACTACAAAAGGCTCTTTGAAGCCTAGTTTTTATAGTATTTTATGGGGAGGGGTTGCTCTAAAGGGATAGAGAAGTAACAGAAAAGAGACTTTAATTGAGAAAGGCCAAGATGTGCTAAAGGAAAGCAATTTTTGAGGAAGTATAGACTTCATCATATTCTACAAACAGAATGAACAAAATGAGCTATTTGAAGGTGTCTGTGGCTGGTAATAGTTACAACAGATGCGGCTCAGTATTTTTCTTTGAGCACAGTAGTGGTTTAAACTAGAAACATTTATATATTAAAGAAGTAATGGGGGTAAAAGAAAAGAAAAATAGTAATTTAAAATAGATAATTTTCTTCAAGAGGTATGAAAAAAGTTCCTTAGACTACTGAAAAGTATTGGGATGTATCATTTTAACACAATGTGCTTCATTATTTCTCACATTTTTTCCTGCCCTACTTAGCAATACCTATTCATTATTGATCTGTTCATACTCTTTTTCCTTTGTGATGAGTCATGGCAAGAGTGGCATGGACTACCCTGTATTCTTTGTTCTGTGGAGCTGTTGTAACATAAGCTGCATATTTGCATCATTTTTTTATTACTTCGGAGCATGAAATAAATACCATAAAGAAATGGGCTGACCCAGTGAGCAGATCTTCTAAAGAAATCATAAATAATCAAGGAATTAAGATGATTTCTTTTCTAACAGAGTTGTTATCAAACTATTGGAACTACCACAAGTTGTGTTTGTTGCCAACACATCTTCACCACCTGAAGCAAGTACGTTTATCCTGTAATCCTCATTCCAGGGTTTCAGCTGTTTGTGATCCAAATTCTGGTTTGGGCACAGTGCATCTGTGTAACTCTGGCTTAGACATGATAAGACAGAGATGAGAAAAAGCACAGAAGTTTGCAAACAGAGCTGTGCAAAATAACAGAAGGAAAAGTGCAGATAAAGATGAGAGTTTAAATAGAAAAAGCAAATATTTAAACGTTAATAATAGTAGCTCAAGGGTTCAAAATAAAAAATCCTAAAGGATTCAGAAGAAGAGCATGTCACTCCCAAAATGGATCAACCTGTTTGAACATCTTAATTGTCTTCCTGACCAAAAAGAACTGCAGTGTCTCCTCAGAGGGATTACACGATGACATCAACATTTAACCTAATAGCTTGTTAGTCCTGCCTGTCTCATCTATGTATCAGTTAGTAAATAAATGGTTTATACTCTTTCTTGGTAAATATACTCATTACGGCATCTGTTTGGGTACAGCTGATTGAAAAGAAGAAACAGAGGAAGGGAAGGTAATAGAAAGATTAACCCTATGCTCTTGTTAGTGTGATTCTTAACATGGTCACTGACTAAGGTATAGATGTACTCTCATATTTTAGAATATTTCTTAATATCTGTATTGCAATTCATACCCTTAAACAAGCAGGCACTTCTCAGTACTGTGATGTAATGTTATCACTGTTAGTTTACCAAATTGACTGTGAAAATGCAACTTGCTTTTGGTTTTGGGGATTTTTGTTTGTTTATTTGTTTGTTTCAATACTGATGGTTTGTCTGCACAGGTTTTAGTAGTCTTCTCCATATCAGAAAAAATTCAAATTCTATTCTACCAGAGTAGCACTTGTATTAATATTGGCATGATTTGGTAGCCTTCAAAGGCAGGAATTGTGAATTCTGACACACAGGAACAAGATGTGTTCTGTAACTTGAAACTTGGAATTTATCCATTTATAAAAGATATGCATTCCACTAATATGTTTGTTACAAGTATATATTTCACTTGCACATATATGTAATTCTGTACAGGTATGTTAGTATAACTTCATTATGAAGCATTCCATGCTATGTTGCTCTGTTGTGGTTCTTGTAAACTATTTTCTTCTTTCATGTCTTATTTCACTGAAGTTTTAATGAGTGCAGGAGAAGTCTGGTATAAATAAAATAGGAAATTTGTGATAGATAAGGAAGCCAACCTGGTCCACTTGTACTGCAGGGCACTTATAGCACCAGTCAGAATGCTGCTTTCTAGGGGGTAATTCCTGTAATTTTCCTAAGCAGGCATAGAAAATACAAAATTGTTTTTGATGCACTGTTTTATTTTTGCTCCTTGGAAAAAAAAATAAAAAACAGAGATTTCTAAAATTCTCTATAGGCAACAGAAATCATGGCAGCATAAACATTCATTCTCATTAAAGAAGTAAAAGCAGTTCATATCCCTCAGCTGGGAGAGCACATTGTGAACCAAATTGAACTATGGTTGAGTTGATTTGGCACTATCTGAAACTGATGTAAACTGCAGTGGAACTTCCTGGGCAACAAGAAAATAATTCATGCGTGAGTTTTTTAACACTTTCTACATTGTATTTTTGTCTTATTGATTTTGTTCACATCATTATAGTACATTAGGAAGTTCTGGAGATTTTTGGGCCTGCAACTAAGACTATATTTCTCTAAAATGTATCTGTGACAAATAATTGAATTTAGGAAAGAAAAATAAGGCAGGCACTTAATTAGAGAACAGAAATTGTCTTCAGTATTCTATGTCATCAGCCATAGAACTGAAAAGTTTAATTCTGGATATCTTTACACCATAAAGACCTTACAATAAAATCTATGCTTCTAGATAGGTCACTATTCAGTGAATAACATAGATTCAGTAAGTAGTTAGTGTTAGGATGGCATTGCAGCAAACCAGTTCCACATTTGCTGAACTTGATTAAGATTGTGTACAATGAGCAAAGCTGTTCTAATATCTTAATTTTCATCCTGCGTTGTATGTTCAGGTCCAGATAATAGTAACATGTTCTCCTTTATGAATTAGTTGAAACTTATGGAAATGAATAAAACATATAAATGCAATTGTTTCTAAGCAATATAGAGTCTTGTCTATGAGATGACTAAAAAAGTAAAATTTCACCCTTAAGGGGTGTGACTTTGTTCTCTCTAGAAAAAAAAAAATCTATTAAGGCACCAGAGTAATCTTCCCAGCTGCTACTAATATCACCCTGGTTATAAAGAATAGTTTTTGTATCATTTATTTCATTCTACTTTCTTTGCTTTACTGCCATGCTTCTATTTCTCCTGGCTTTATGAATATGTAACGAAGAACTGAAATATATTTTCTGACATTTCCTGCTCCACCTCTTCAACCCTTTCCTCAGTACACCTATGCTGTGCAAACACATTGGATTTCTTTATTTATACTTGCTAATCCCTTACTCTCTGTGTTTTTTAAATACCTACATGTGATACGCGGAGTTTAAGAGGCTATTAATTTTTCTCTAGCCCATTATATTAAGACTAATTTTCATTGCATTTCTTCCTTTCTAAAAAGGTCAGCAATAAGATAGTCACTAGGTTCACAGGAAAGTAAATATCTTATTGCACAGTGCATAACTACTATGCATGCCAGAACAGCTAGTAAATTTTGGAAAGTGAATTTAGAGACTAGATGATTAATCTTTCAACTTTTGAATGATGTGCCATATACAATGAAACAATGAAATTGGCTTCTCTGGTACAGTCTGATATACCTCTGACATTTCTTTCAAGTGCATGAGTGTTCATTTGCAAAGTGTTGCTGGAAGTAGAATTGCAGCTTTGAAGTTTAGATTGGTGATGGGTGAGACTCAGGTTTGGAATTTCAGTTTGATTGAGATGAACATCTAAATGTTCACAGCCTTAGCTGCAGCTTATTAGGACTACACAAGCCCTTCAAGTCTGCAAAATTGGGGCAGAAATCTCGAAAGAGGATTTCTTGTCAGATTTTTTAGCAGTTTTAGTCTTAGAAGATAATGCCACAAGAACAGCTTTTCACAATATTTTGGCACCTCTGCTTGCAGCCCCACACATAACATGGCACTGAAAGAGCACAGAAAAACCCCTGACTGAATTAAGAAAGAAATTTCTATAAGATTAAGAAGAGAGACAATTTTTGCTAGTCTCTGGGAATACTCTTTTCTCCCTCTTGAACTCATTCTCCACTCTAGCCAGGCTTTGGAGAGAAAAGATGCACACATATTAAGTAAAAGGCAGATATTGCTTTAGTCCTTGAGTAAACTCATCTTCTAATGTGATAAACAGCGACAGCCTTATCCTACAGTTATTGCTTTAACAGCATGTGACAATGTCAGTGGGACAGACATGTTTTTCTCAAACAGCCACACCACCATAAACACTTATGCTAAAATGTCATGAAGGCATTTCATTTTCAATATTTTTTTAATGTTCCACTCCAATTGCTAAGTCAAAAACAGGAAACAATGAATATTTCACTCAGCACTTCTTCACCCAGATCTGGTTACTTTTCAATCAAGTAAAAATAACTAAAAATAAAAACAATGCTTTGAATTTCAGAAGACTCTTAGTTAACTTTCCCAAAGTTTTATGGATATAGATTATTCACTTATCATCACATAGCATTCAAAGAAAGACTTAATTCTAAGCCCCACAGCTCACAGAGATTTCCAGCAAGTGTCCTCCTGTGGTCCGTGTGATTTTTTTTTTAACCTGAACCATCTAATTTTTGCTCTGCCTCTTGTAGCAATTGTTGTGAATATTAGAATATTATTGGATACCATAAGAGTTATAGATAACAATAAATTGATTTGAAAATTGATCTTTTTGTATTAAGGACATAGAGATAAATTATACAAAACCAAATTTGAGCTATAGCCTCCATTTCCCTAGATACTTAGAAAGAACTTTCCCACTTTAATCCCAAAAATATTCAATGACAGACAGAAAACAAAACAAAACAACAGCAACAGGAAAAAAACGACAAAAAACCTAAAAATTTTGATCTGCAATATTATGATACAAAAACCTTGCATTTAGTTTAGGAACTATTTTTTTTTTAATCCTGCTTAGTATCTAATAATGACTTCAGTTATAACAATTTCATATATAATAAGATTGATTACAGTGTCACATGAATCATAAACTGATTAAAGAAATGTCAATATTTTACATTAGGTTGTTTATTTTATATTTCATTTTATGAAACACATAGTACTAATTGTTACCATATCAAGATTATTGTTGAAGACTGTGTTATGAGGTTTACCTAAAATACTGTGTTTTAAATTCAAATCAATTGCTTGATAGCATGTTCAAGATTTTATATCCCTGTCTAGGAAAGAACACATGCAGCATACCGTAACATCTGCAGTTTAGAGTAGAAGAGCTTATACTGGCATTTGAAAATAGACAGACATGCTCCTTCAGTAAGTAAGGAGCCAGTTGCCTCTGAGATAACCATAATTTGCTACAAGAAAAGAACCAATTAAAAAGGATTTACCTTACTCATACAAGTAAATGAACCCAATGTTTCCAAATATATGGAACACTGTCAAAAGAGCTGATAAAACTGAAGGGTTTAGGTCCTTTTCCTTCACTTGATGGTATGTTGATGGTATCTTGATGATATGTTCATCAAGAAAAGAGTATATCTATTACGCTGAAAATTTAAAGACTTTTCCATTTGACTGAAGAAGAGATCTTGCTGTGTTGTATAACTAGATAATGTATCAAAAGTATGGGGTTTGCTTTCTCTATATATATCCTGTACTTATCCATGTATGTAATCACACATTTCTTTTTTCTTGTACTGAAGCAGAGAAGGAGCTATGGACATTCTCTGAATATTTTATTAAATGAACAACCTTTCCTTGATCGTATTTCAGTATGAAACAATAAGTAGTAAAGAAAAGAAGAAAATATGTACTGAGTGACTCTGTATGAGATACTGAAAAAAAAAAATAGATAATTCTTCAAACAATCTGAAAACTCTTCCTTATACATGAACAGAAAATCCTTTATTATATTTTATGGTCAGAAAAATAAAGATCGTTGAAGAGTCTATATTTTCTTTTCCTTTTCCTTTCTCTTTTTCTTTTCCTTTTCCTTTTCCTTTTTTCTTTTTCTTTTTCTTTTTCTTTTCTTTACGACTGATTTTAGAAATTAGAAATATACATTAAATAAAAACATTAAGAATATTGCAAAAAGGAAAGGCATAAATATGGCTGCAGGCTAATGTGCTTTGCAAAGCAGACAGACTCAATGTTATGATAATGGTATAGAAGTAGGCATTTTCTCATCAAGTGAATATTATCACATTGATAGAAATGTTTGGGGTTTTTTTGTTTGTTTTGGGGGGGGTTATTTTGTTTAGGATTTTTTGTTTGCTTTTGGGTTTCTTTTTAATCAAGAAAGGAAAGAATACATGCTAGCCATTTTATTATTTAAGATAGAAATGGTCACTAACTGCTACTGCGGCAATCCTAACCAGTCCCTAGAAAATCTTTACAAATACTTCAGAAGTAATTTTCAGCAAGCAAAATTTGTCATAAACGTAACATACCATTTAACATTTGACCCATGGTTGACTAGGAAAAGAAAGGTTGATGAATACATTGAAAAATGTTAAAAGAAGTAATTAAAGCACAATAGAAAGGGATGGTAGAGAAGAAAGGGGAAAACACAGGTTCCATGAAAATATTCAGACATCCTGAACTTACTTTAGCAAGACTCACAGATCTACACAAAGCCAGTTTTTAGATAATTTCTAAAGAGAGAATGTAAGAAGATCAGCCAAAAAACTAATGCTCACATAAAAGAGAAAGAGGGGGGAGGGGGGATGGGAGGGGGGGGGGAAGGAAGAACACTCTCTCCAATAAAGAAATTCGATAAATCAAGAAGCAGCATAGCTAGTTCTCCATTGTTCCCTTCTTAAAAACCCTAATACAACTGAAAAATCCATCTAATTTGATTTCTGAGCAAAACTTAAGATCTCTCTAGTAGCTTCCATGCACACACCTGATTTTTTTCAGGAATATCAGATAGAATGGAGCAAATAAAGTGTTAAATGAAGTGTAAGAAATGCAAACCCACAGAAAACATAGAACTGTTGTATATAATTTCCAAGATAATCATGGGAAAATGGTGAAGGATTTGCAGAAAAAAATTGCTCTTTCTTTTACTCATGATTGTCTTAATGATATTGTATATGAGAATAGAACATTAACTGAAGAATACTGCAGCTTCTTGTTATCTCTAAACTGCATTATTCTAAATTGTTTAATTTCAAACAATAAGCTCTCGTCTCAAACTTCTGGTTAGTCAATTTTGGTATTCCAAAAGACATTGGAAAAAAGAGGTTATGTTCATGCTACCTGTTACTGTGAATTCAAACTTGCATCTGAGTTTTCTCCAGCATTTATCCAGGAGGCTGCCAAGTACAACTCTATGTTCAGGGTAGGGTTTACTTAGATCAAGTCATTCAGTTTGGTTTTGCACCTGAATTATCTACACACAAGGAGATTTCAATGCCTCTCTAAGCAACCTGTTTCTTTTTGATTCATTCATTGTCATTTCCATTCCTCCCACTATGTAATCAGTATTTCCCTGTGGTTTGGGATGTGTTCATGCCATTTGCCCTGTATTTATGTACTTCTGAAAAGATTCTGACTCTGTCTTCCTTGATGAGGTAGATGAACACAGTAGTGATCATGAAGAAACAATTATTAAACAACATAAAATACAAGTATAAGAACAAAGTAGCAAATACTGACAGCTGACAGCAGTGCGAATTAGTATAAAATTACTAATACTTAGGAATAACAAATGTAACCGGAGGATGACTTTCAATTGTTAAGCCTAGATTGCATGAGAAAAGAGAAGGGGAAACGTGTAACACTTAAAAAAATGTAACATGATAACACAAGCCAGGTTGAAGTTTGTGGAAAAAAGAGTGAGCGTTCTCTAAATTCTAGGCCTCCATAAGGTTTATAAAATTTCAGAAGTCATTTACCTAAAACCAGACATAATTGTCTGAAAAATA
Organism: Campylorhamphus procurvoides; assembly: GCA_013396655.1. Taxonomy (NCBI): domain Eukaryota; kingdom Metazoa; phylum Chordata; class Aves; order Passeriformes; family Dendrocolaptidae; genus Campylorhamphus; species Campylorhamphus procurvoides. The sequence continues at coordinate 32,053 of WBMV01001233.1, read as the reverse complement.
TACAATGATAGAGAGTAATGCAAAGTAGTCTATTTTTCATATAGTCTTGAGAAAAAGCCATTTCAAATGGCTGGTGAAAAGGTTAAAGGAGTCAAGTGGTTTCCACTGATTAGAAATTATCTAACAGAAACCTACAGTCCTGTAGTTCAGTTTCTCTTTGCTAATAGTGTCATACTAATGGGTTTCAATAATCTCTTTTAATGGTGTATGTGTAATATTTAGATGGTAATATTAAGATTATTCAAAAAGAGAATTGCATGTTTTGACGATGACACACTGCCCTTCTTTTTAATCAAGATATGAGTACTCTGTCAGGGAATATATTGTTCATAATTGTGACTCAAACGATATTGTAGATGAGAGTGTGGACCTGAGAGTCAGGGTAAAAGTAGTTTGGAATTTTATTGTGGAGAACTCTGGCAACATATTAAAAATGTTGTGCAGTTAAGAGTAATGACGATAATAACTTTTTTCTTAAGTGTGTAAATTAAATTGGAAAGACAGACCTTATTTTCTTCTATGATGTCCACATGCTCAATTGATGCATCACAGTCTGCCACTTCACTTCAGCATCATGCAAGCCTTGCAACATGCTGATACTACTTCCTTGGCAAAAAAATTCTTTAAAGGTTTAAAAAAAAAAAAAAAAGAATTCTGAAAGAGGTGAACCGAATGAAGAATCATCTTCTTTTCCAGGAAGCAGAATTTGGTCTGGAATAGGCTGAAGATTAACAAAAGAGACCAACCATGAGACTGGTGTTGACAGCATGAGGTAATTTAAGGCTACTTCTTCAACAACAATTCATGGCACAAGAGATTTTTCTTTCACATTTGCTTTGTATCTACATTTCAGGTATAAAAATGTGGAACCAAGGTAGCAGTGCAAACTGGAAAACCATCAAAACCAACCCCCTTGCAGTGGAGCTGATAAGTCCTTCAGGCTTCTGCTTATGTATAGGGTTCTGTTACTTCTAAAAATGGTTTGAATTTCACTGCCAGTAAAGAGGCAATACAGACCTGCAGTTCTAGCATATTAGCAAATTACTTCTAATGAAATTCGTTTCTTTTCCCCTATGCATTATTCTATTAAGCAGTGCATAAATGATCTATGAGCACCTACACTAGATACATAAAACTACATTGTATTAACAATATTTACAATGAGCAGGTTCATACAGTAAGATGGCACACTGCGTTATCCAAGTGTTTTATTTAAAGATACTAAGGGCATAATTCAATATCAATGCGATTAATATTTTATCTTGTGTACTACCTGTATTATTTTGTTAATGAAATACAATCAATTGAGCCTTTGGAACACAGAACTTGCTGAGTTCGTGTGGGGTGGAGCATAATTGAAAGAAAATGTGATCTAGGTCATGAAATACTGTACGAATTCGAGAACAAAAGTAATTTCACTGCATCTATCAACATGTGAGAACAATGACTTGACTATAGTAAAATCATCAAAAGTTCACATAATTAAAAAATCAATGAAAGTCTGTATAAACATTTGTACATCACTTGTATTATTATTAGAAATATGTAGGTGTTAAAATATTAGCAAGTTTTGACATTGTATTACCACTCCTTAAGAACAACTTTAGGAGCCTTAGATTTTCTGGGCTGATGCAGTTTGAGTGTGTGTCACGTATGTTAAAAATTAGTCCCTGTGACAGGGTCAGAGTTAAAAACATCATGTATATTGAGTATGCTCAAATGTCCGTAAAGCAGTCTTGCCAAGTCTGCACTCGCAGCCGTTTTCAGGAAAAAAAAAGGAGAGTAAAACATTGGATTGATGTCCCGGTTCAGAGAGTGGTGGTGAATGGAGTTAAATCCAGCTGGCAACTGGTCACAGGTGATGCTCCCTAGGGCTCAGTACTGGGACCAGTCCTGTTCAATATCTTTATCAACAATCTGACTAAGGGGATGGAGTGCACTCTCACTCAGTTTACAGGGGACAGCAAGCTGAGCAGGAGTGTTGGTCTGTTGGAAGGTTGGAAGGCCAGAGGGGTCTGGACAGGCTGGGTTGATGGTCCAAGGCCAATGGCACGAGGTTCAACAAGGCCAAGTGCCCTGTCCTACACCTGGGTCACAACAACCCCATGTGATGGTAAAGAGTTGAGACTGAGTGGCTGGAAAGATGACTGGCAGAAAGGGACTTTATACACTTAGAGAAATTTGGGGGTACTTGTTGACAGACAGCTGAATATCATATGCCCAGATGATCAATGGCATCTGGGTTTATATCAGTAACAGTGTAAACAGCAGCACTAGTACCCCTGTACTGGTGAGGCCACATCTCAAATCCTGCATTCAGTTTTGGACCCCTCACTATAAAAAAGACATTGAGGCATTGGATGGTGTCCAAATAAGGGCAACAAAACTGGTTCTGAAATATCAATGGTTTGACAGAAAGATTGATTTCAGCTTTCAGTAAGACTGTATAGACTACATTCATCAAAATGGCTTGGAAACATAATTTTTTGCTTGTCTCTAAACTTCAGTAAGCTTGTTATATTTGTGAACACATCTAATTTTACTCTCATCTTACTATCAAGCTTGATTTTTTTTTCAATATGATTTTGAGTGACTCTAAGTTACATCTTTACCACCTTAAAACAGTTACTGGAATTTGCTAGAGTGCACCGGAGTGGACGAATGTGAAGAATGAATTAGGATTCAGAATGCATCTGTCCATATACAAAACAAAGTGGTAAGGACAGAAAAAAATTTCAAAAGTAAGCAAATAAACAAATTTAAAAAAGCAAACAAAACAACCAACCAAACAAAAAACTTACCAAAAAACACCAAATAACCACATCAAAATCATTACCAACAAAAGAATAAATGAAAACAATTATATATATATATAATTTCCCAAAACACACATTTTCCCTTAATTAGCATGGGGTCTAAAAAAATTAATTTACTTGAAATGTAAGAAAATGAATGTGAAATAAAATTTCTATGCTCACATAGAAGATAATTAGTCTTTGAATTACGTAATCAGTGCATCACCTATTTCATCTGCCTAGAGTAACCAAATGTGTTCTATAATCACGTTTGTTTAATGCATATACGGGCAGAGCATTTCATTGTCACGAATTAATGGTATCTCCTATAGTACATCTTTATATGTATTTTTATGTGGAATAGTTGTATAGCTTAATGCAAAATTTTATTTTTATCCTAAGTAATAATTCAACCTGTTCTCAGAACCCTTAAGATTCTGGATTAGTTGTATATTCTTTCATGCCTTAGTATATTTATCGTGTAAGATTTGTAAGAAAACCTTGGGTCTTTTATTGATTTATTAAAGGATTATGGCTCATCCAACTTCAAAGTTGTTATCTTGGGTCTCTAAAATTTCTGAAGTGTCATGCCAAGTTTTGGGAAAAAAGTGCAACGTAATCCCAGATAAGACACAGTACTTCTCTACATGGAATTTGTATGCTAGCAGAATGCTGGTAATTTACTCCGCTCTCAGAATAAACATATCTAAAAATAACAATAACTTAAAAAAAACCCAGTTATCTAAATAAAAAAGGAATTTTTGTTCTTGGGTGTTTTGGATTTTTTTTTCAATTTTTGTCCTTCCTGCCTTTCACTTTTCTGTTGAAATAAAACAACTTCTAAACTTGGATATTTTATTTTCATGTTTAAACAGATGGCTAATAAAAGCTTATGCAACTCAAACATCTCACCTAGCCATTAATCTTCATTTCAGAGCAAGCAGTGAACATTAGTTGACACAATTCTATGGGGACTTTTTGAAAGAAAATCCCAGATACCTCCTCTCCATTAACTTATAGAGTTCACCCTTACTTTATGCTACTGCAGCTTTACTTTCTAAAACAAAGTAGAAAAGAAAGGACAAAATGTGAGAGGAGGCAGGCAGTGGACGAAACACAGCTGGAGCTGAAGCAAAAAAGCCCAGTGTACTAACATTGATTGTGACTTTTAATTTGTCATGATGTATCAAATCTTTTCATTACAGTAAAGTCCCTCATAGGAAAGAACACTCTACAAATGCTGATAAAGCTTTGCAACTTTGGAAATGGTAATAACAAGAACAAAAAGCCTTCTGAAACTCATTTATACACTACAAATATGTGTTTTGAAGCTCAGACATTTAAGTATGACATTTAGATAAGATAGTTATAAATTATGCTTACTAATTCTGTGAGTCAGACTGAAAACAACGTGATTGTAAGAAAAGTCTGTAAATAAAATTCATGTAAATTAATAACTTTTTCTTGCCTGAAAAATGACATAGTTTACATAACCTTGTTTCCAGTTTTCTGTGCCAAAAAAATCAGTGTTTGCAGAATTACAGACATAATTTTAGTTTTCATTTTTAGATTTGGAATAGGATTCTTCTGATAAGTAGGATTTGAGACATTATTTTGATTGAATTCTAGATTCATTATTACTTTCTTACAATTTTAACATTTTTTCCCAGTTAATGAATTTATTTCTCTACAACAAATGGAAGAGGCACTTCATATTTGTACAGCCTTAGCTCAAAGCTCATTAACTAACAGGTCACTAATAATTACCTTTTCCCCCAATTTCTTAAAATCTTAAAATCTTGATATGCTCTCCAGAAACCTGGAACCCATTTAGCATCACAGATTAGCAATTTGCAGAAGAGTGGCTGACCTTATACCAACCCTTCAGGCATATATATCTATAAGAAGAAAGCAACTGGACAAGAGGCACATCAAAGACTTTCTGTATTTGGATAATTCAGAAATTTGAAGTCTGACTTTGAGATTATTGAATGTTAATGCAACAGAAGTGGATCTTCCAGAAGCTCATCATTGCCACTTATGGCTGAAACAGGCTTCTGGATTTGACTAAAAAGTAAATGTCACATTCAGACCATGAAGTTACACAAGACTGAATTCCTGGTCCTGTTTGTAGTGTTCTGAAGGAACAGGTTCACTATTTCTTTTATAAGTTTCACAGAAGTTCCTCCTCAGTTGCCACAGTCTGCGTGCAGCATCCAAAAATATATGCTAGATGTCGCTTAATAATGCCATCCATAGGGATAATATTGAAGAAATCAAAGTACTCTACTGACTTTGAATGGACTTAGGGCTAGAAAATGAAAACATAACCCCAAAATGATGTATCTCCAGATTTCTTATTTCTTCTTACTCTTTTGCTTTAGAGAGAAAAAGAAGGCAGTGGTGGTGGTGAAATACAGTGTTTGACGGCAGATCTTCCAAAACTGGGAGAAGCCAATCCAATCTTTGCAGTAGCTGCATATTTGTAAGATTATTTTCTTTTTTTCTTGTAAAACAAGCAGGGGTAAAAGTTAATCAAGTCTACTCTTCCTTGAAAAATATTGTCTAAATATTAATTAAAAATAAACCTTGTTTAGTGGTACTTTGAAATCTGTATCAATTCATGGAATCAGAGTCTAACAAAAAAAATAGTCCTTATCACAATTTTTGGGAGGGTTCAGTTTGTTCTTTAATTTTATTTTTGCAAGGAATATATATAATTGTAGACTCATTTCAGCTTGTTGATACATGCAACAGTAAAGAAAATATATTTAGACAGAATTGGCAGCTAACTTTTTAAAACTTGAAAGGTATCAGTGTGATGACCTCCAGAAAGCATTTCACACAACTAGAATTAGTGTCTTGTGCTACTGTATAGATCAGCAAATCTGAAATATTAACATACTATAATTTGTGAAAAATATAAACATGTTACCAAAGAAAAATAAAAGTGCTATATAAAAAAAATCACTGAAAATTTCTTCATTAAATGGTGTGTGTAAGTTGATGGAAGCATGATGATAAGAAAGAGGTACAGCTTTTTTCTCATTAGATACTGCTCAGAAAGCAATATAGTTTAAATAGACTCCTCTGATCTGCATTTCTAGATTTATGCTCCCATCCATGACTTGAATTTGAAATCATTCGAATCCCAAAGTCTCCAGATTTAAATGGACTACATTGGCAAAATGTATTGCAAATGTAGTTGTATTACGACAAACCAGCGACCAGAGATGGGTAAGTTAGCTCCCCCTGTTTCGTTGATGTTGTTTTAATATCTTATGTGGAACTTAACTCTGACATGACCGCTTGTCTAAAAATCTACTTCTATTAATATAATTATATTTTTCTACATTATGAAAAAATGTCATTTAAGAAAAACACATTTGATTTCAATCACATTTTCTACTTTCTTTTTAAATGAAATGTAAAAAAAAATAAATCAGTAAATAGCCTGAGTGAAGACGAATACTATGCATTTTGTTAACCAAATTACTTTTGCTTAATTATGCAAGTTTCTTGCATACTTGTTCTTATGCTTGTAATCTTTCAAGTTATCAAGGGACCTGAACTAGCATTTCCTGAAGGAAGATGGATGTCTTCTATTGCTGTGAAACTACAGAGGCATTTAACAGATCAACTATTGTGTGGATAAGATTAAGTAAATCCTCCCTGTTTGCAAGACTGATGAGTAAAAAATTAATTAATATAAAATGGATGTCCATTAGCATAATCTAGTTAGTGTACTTGGTCAGTTAAATAAGTGCTGGCAATTATATTAGCGTGTTTACTGGTATTCATGAGAATCAAAAGCAAGACTGATAACCCAGCTTTATGCTGGGTGTTTTGTCCTGGACAAATCCAGCATCCAAGACTGGAAAGAGTACATGCTCCTTGCCTATTGGTGTCAAGGACATGACTGATTTTTTATTTTATTAACATGAACTGTGGATCTTTACTAAAATTGTCATCTAACAATAACAATGAAATTAAAATGTGCATTTAAAATGTGGGTGTATATACTTATATATAAAAATTGTTGAAGAATTTTATAATATATATTCATAATATATAATTTTATTTTTTTCTAGACATTCACAGTAAGTGCAAATCCTTCTATTTCTTGCAATTAAAATACCTTATCTGCAATCTGGAAAAAAGGTTGTGGTACAAGCAAGGGCTAATTCTTACACNAAACTGCAAATGGTCCATTGTTCTTGGGGAATGAATAGAGGGTGTAGAATACACAGCTTTAATCACCCCCACATAGTGATAACTGGTCCCTCCTGCTAAACTAGGACAACATATTATGTGGTATCAGCAGACTACTTGTCAATGTACAAAACAATAAAATCATGAGCTATATATTATTTCCAATATATATATTTATATATCTCTACATTTTGTGAGTACTGATATATAAAATACATATATGTATGTGTCTCTAAACTATATGTGTGTCTATAACAGGATTATAGTGGCCTGTGTCACACAGTTCTACAAAAGATCCCTTTGATCTTTCCCCCTGTTGCATTATATTGACAGATAGGTTGATAGGATGCTATTGGGTAGACAGTAGTGTTTTCTTGAAAATTTCCAGAAAAGGTGGTGTATTTAATGGTATACCTTCCCCACAAAGCTCTGTCTTCTTAGCATTCCCATGCCATGGATTATATATGACATAGCATCGACAATGCTGCAAAGATAATTTAATTGAAAGACTGTGATGAGGATTCTGATGAAGAATCCTTGAAGTGGAAGGATGACTCACATTTCTGTGTAAAGTGAGTTTTGTTAATGCTTTCATTTTATTGCTGTCTTTAATTAGTTTTCTTTTTTCACTTTTTAAAGTATCAGTGTGACTCACAGAATCACACAGTGGCAAAGCTGGAGGGGGCCACAGTGAATCATCTGATCCAACCTCCCTGTTCAAGCAGAACTGTCCTAGAACACATCGCACAGGATTGCGTCCAGATGATATCCCTAGGGAAGAAGACTCCACAACTGCACTGGGCAATCTGTTCCAGTGTTTGGTCACCCTCACAGTAAAGTTCTTCCCCATGTTCAGGTGGAACTTCCTGTGCACTAGTTTCAGCCCATTGTCTCTTGTCTTATTGCTTGGCACCACCAAGACAAACCTGGGTCCATCCTCTTGGTACCTTTCCTTATATACTTACATTGTTAAGATCTCCTCTCAGTAGTCTTTTACTGGGGCTGAACAGGCACAGCTACCTCAACCCTTGTAAGAGAGTTACTTCAATCTCCCTTCATCTCTGTAGTCCTCCAAAGGACTCACTCCAGTAACTCCACATCTCTTTTGACTAGACACAACACTCCAGATGCAGACTCACCAGGGCTGAGCAGAGGGGTAGGATCACATCCCTCAACCTGCTGGCAATGCTCTTCTTAATGCATCCCAGGATACCATTACACCCAAGAGACTCATTTTGGTTTTAACAGTAAACTACAGTTTCATAGAACATGTATATAACTGTAAATGGATATGTATGATTAATAAAATTATGATCATAGTGTCAGGGACCAAAGTACACCCACAGGCTCTACAATCTGTTTCCTGCTCTGTCATGATTTTTTTCTAATCTTCACTTCAAAATGTTCCAAATTTTGAAAACCTTTCTTAATGCTACTAAAAATTAATTTAATGTGCTTACAATACTTTCTGCATTTAATCAGAGTAAAAGTTAAGGATGTCTTTTAAACCTTTCATCTGATCCCTTTGCAAACCACAGAACTTGTTTCAGAACATATTTTTGACAAGTCTGAAGGCTGCAGTTTCAGAATCACTGGTCTTTATGTTAGTTAATGTTTTTTTTAATTTGCTTGTGGACAAGCAGTCTCACCATAAACACCATCACAATTGGCAATCTTGATGACTGCCACAGCAGGACAGCTAGAGAGTTAATGGGCATGAAAGCTGAAATGGTCCAAGTTGAGAAGCACAGATCTGTCCCATTGGTAGAGCACTTCTGTTTTCTTATACTGCTACAGATGGAATATTTTATTAGAGTTATAGGGCAGAGCTTCTTTCTTGCTTTTGTCTTAACTAGAGAAAACAAGCAATTGAATGGACAGGAAATGAATTTCCTGGCTACTGTTTTCCTGTGGTAAATGATATACTACAAATGAAATTGCTAAACCCTAAAGTGTTTTTGAATCGTAGCCTATGGCATACAGTATGATAGATTTGGATAATAAGATGCTGTGTTAAGTACCACAAATCTCACATGGTCAAAATTTAACAAGTAGATATAAGATGTATCATAAAATGAACAAGAACATTTTACAAAGAAGTAATTTGATGTAGCTTTCCATGTCACATAAGCCTTCTCTGTGCAACCCAGAAGCTTCAAGCAGCAAAGCCTGATGTGCGTGGGGGGCAGCTGAAGGCAAAACATATGGTGCCTGAGGCAATCAGCAGTATCTCTGAATTCTCTTGAATATTTCTGAAAATGCAATAATTCATAAAGTGTGTTATGGAAACTTATATGAAGTTGGCTCCAGTTAGAAGAGTAAAAGGTGGTGTTGCCTCACTTCTGCATGATATTCAGAGTTGTATTTGTCAACAAATGGACAGAGGAACTGTTCAAAGCAACCTCATGCCTCAGATGAAATATTAGGGAAAGAAAAAATTTATCATCTCAGTTACTTCTAACATCAGATGAGAGCTCAGACCACATTACTAAATAAAAAGGCTCTTAACATTTTCTTCTCTACTGAGTGCTCACAAAATTAATCAAGGAGCTAATAAGGTGAAGGATGCTTCTTTGTTCTGTAGTGTAACATAAGACTGGTCACTGACATTGCTTTTAGAATTGAATAGGATTCTGAATAACAGAGATTCTTCTCTTCCTTCCTCCCTCCCTCTCTTCCTCCCTCCCTTCCTCCCTTCCTGCCTCCCTTCCTTCCCCTTCTTTTCCCTTCCTTCTTTCCTTTTTTCCCTTCCTCCCTCGCTCACTCGCTCCCTCCCTCCCTCCCACCTTTCTGCCTTTCTGCCTTCCTTCCCTTATATTCCAACCCAGGTCTTGCTGTAATTAGCTGTATGTTTAGAGTTTTCTGGAGTATATGAGGCATTACCATGGTACAGGAAGTTGTTTCTGCTAAATACATTGTAGACCATTTCTTTAATAGAATTTATGATCAAAATAAAACAGCATCTAAAACTCATAAATATAAAACCACCGCCCATTGACATGTTGGACTTTTGGGATCTGTCATAACTTGTTGAGAACTATGACTGTTTTAAATATGATTTTAATGTCTCTTCCTCCTCTAAAAATGATAACATGGAGCCATCTCCTTTACCTTTCAGCTAAAACGTAAAACAGAACTGTAAGTTTCGCAGCAGGACAATGAACACTTTTGAAAGGATGAAGATAGAATCATAGAATTATAGAATCATTAATGTTGGGAAAGATGTTCAAAATCACAAGCCTAACCTTTGACTTAATACCATACCTTTGACTTAACCCTAACCCTAACCCATGCCCACTAAACACACTCAGTGACAGCTGAAACTCACATAACCATGATACTGAAAACATTTCACAGGAACTCAAAAAAAGGGAGAAAAATCAATTTTGCATGTAGAAAAAATAATTTGTGGTGTGCAATTACACAGAAAAGGTTTTCAGTAAAAGATTTTTCTTTGATATTTAAGGAATACTAAGACTTTCATTAAGCAGATAGAAAAAATGCTAAGAATTGGTCCAGGTCACTGATGTTAATGATGTAAGTCCTCATGGTAAGTTTAGAGCTCATTTCAGCTGTTTAAAAAGTCTTTATGAACCTGATAATCTTTGTCTGATTATTTGAAGTTGAGCAGTATTCATCAAGAACTTCAAAGGTCTTTATAAAAATGTTAAAATTATTTTAATATATTTTTAATATGCATGTTTTCCTAAGTTTTGTCCTCTCTTGATGTATTCATTCCCTCTTCATAAAGAGAAAAAATTAACCTGCCATACTTACATAATCTATTCACATTTGAATTACTAGTAAACTCTTTGTTGTCAAATGGAATCCCCCAATTGCTCAGAATATCAGAAAAGGGAAAAGATGGTTTATAGATACCTGGTTTACAGAAATCATATCTAACAAGCAGAACTAGCATGAAGTTTGGAAATACACTCTGAAAGATAGTTTTTCACTACTGATGAGGCCATTTTGTCAGCATTTACAGCAATAAGGAATGGCAAAAGATCTTCCCAAAAATTCTAGTTCTCATCCCAAGGTTTAAGGATTTCAGTGTCAGAGTGTTCTCTATTTTTTTCTCTTACTAAATGCTGGAACATCCAATTTTCCTTTCCATGTTATATCCACAGCTAACTGTAAGGAAGATTTCTAAAAATGATACATTTTGAACACAAAGTTCAGCTTGCGGGACTTCAGGCCAATGAAAAAATAAAGAACTCGAAACCCTCCAGTTTCAGTGTCTTACAGGGAAATATCAGGAAACATTAATAACTGATGGCACAGTTTTGGTCTTTACTATAGCAAAATCATTTAAGCAGTGGCTGTTCCTAAGTGTGTATTTGCATGTACAGTGTTTACACAATAGATTCCTTTCATTTTTAGTCTGAATAAATTTTTATAATATAATAAACAAACAATAACAAACGAGGAGAGTGCAGGGAGGAAAACAAATATAAAGTCCTGTGAAGGTATTTTTAATCCTATGATATCTAAAACTCTCTTTTAAACAATGCTGTAACATCCAGGAAATATACAAAAATCACTTAAAGACTAATGAGATTCTCAAGGGTAAATTGTATGCAAGTATTCTCTTTGCTGTGGGAGAATCTCTCAAAGACTATGCAAGCATATTTAAACTTACAAGATGAAAAATGACAATATTCTGTGCAAATGAGCTTACAATCCTTAGATTCAGTTTTAACGGGTAGATGTAATTGAACTCTATTTTCTATATTTTAGTTGCACTGCTGATGATCCTCAATGACCACTTCTGGCACAGATTAGGTTTCCTGTAAAAGATGAGCATCTGAAATAAAGTCAGCAAAATCAAATGCTGTAATTTAGTTTTATCTCATTATTAAAGATATAACAAGGATTATATTACATGCTATTATTGCTTTATGCCATGTTATAGAACATTATGTTCCATCAGTGCATGGGTAATCTCCATCAGGAAAGGACACAGTAATGGTAATGTACCTCTGGGCAAACGACCAGCTTTTGGAATTTCCTGAAGGCCAAATCTGTACGAAGAAATTTTTGACAGCTGGAAAAGTATAACAGAAATGTTTGAGTACGTATAATAGCAAATAATTTTCCCCAATTTCCTTGTTTGTTTTGTTTTGTTTATGTTTTTTATGTTGTTGTTGTTGGGGTTTTGTCTTTTTGGTTTTGGGGGGTTATTTGGGGGGTTTTTTGTGGTGTTTTCTTTTTTGGGTTTGTTTGTTTGTTTGTTTTTTAAGGGGAAAGAAAAGACAGTTTTCACAGATTCAGACCTTGGATTTTTTTTAATACACAAAGTATTTTATGTAGGTATGGGATGCAGAACTGAACTAATGAAATGTTTTAACTGATTCAGTTGGGTCCTTCTCTTACACTTTTTGAAATATGCTCTTACCAACACCTTGCAGTGCCAGGATACTATTAAGTCACTGAAGGAAACCACACATACTTGGCAAAAAGAAAAATGGAAGAGAAAGGAAAAGCGAAATTTAAGGTAAAATGAATGAAAATACAGATGGGCTTGAGGAAGCACATTACCAAAACAGCTTATTTTGAAACTGAATCTTGCAACACAAATGCAGTCAAAGGATGACATCCAACAAGGAAATATTTGGCAACTTGCCACATGTAATATATAGTTTTATAAATGGTGTCCGTATGTAGGGATAGCAAGTTAGAAATTTGATGACAGCAATCCCTCCTAGAAATCAATCAATGCGTCTTTCAGCTGAAAAATATGAATATTTTCATTGATACCAACCCTGTGACTAACTAGACATTCCAGTATTAGGTTCATAGTGAGACTAACTAGACATTCAAGTATTAGGTTCATAGTGATTAAGCTCTCCTTTGATAAGGACAACTTAACCTCAACAGTTTATAGAGAGATTTTCTCACCTGAGATATTCAAAATTAATATAAAGAAAACAAATTACATATATTAATAAGCTGCCAGTCTTCAGATCTCTCAAAAGTATGACTAGAAACTAGGAATAACAATTACTGTAGGCACCAACCCCAGGGGCAAAGAGTCAGCTTTTAATATAACTGAGCTTATACAGGATCTAACAGTTTAACCTGTTTCATATTTATGCTTACAATAAAAGTTTGAAGAAATATTGGACAAGACTTGACACAGAAAAGACAGAAGTTAAAGAAATGCCCAGTCATATATCAAATGGCTTTGACTGAATACGCATATTTTCCCCTCTTGTTTAGTATACTGGGCTTGATTTACTGACTAAAATTAGATAATTTGTAATCCTTACAATATGCAAGTCTTGTTCATGCGATTGACAGCTCCAGGAGATATACTTGAGGAATAGCAGTCAGAGGTCAGATAGGATATCCCAGATTTACATAGCTGAGCCATACCTATATGTTCAAGAAGAAACTTACAAGTGGATACAACTTGGAAAAGAATTTCACTGTTACTACTCTTCCTTTTTCTTACAGCTCTTAGAAGATTACTGAAGAGAAACCTTAAGAAACATACTAAGACTTAGGAAGTTATTAAGAACTCTATTGATCTAGAAGTGTTCAGAAACTTTGCTTTATCCACTAATATAACTTAAACAAAGCTTAGACTGAAAGTAAAATTACGTAAGAATTTAATTAGTTATAAAGGATGTGGAAGAGAAGGATCAGAAAGCAATTTTGAGCAAATAATTTCATAAGACACCATAAAAGGGTGCTAGTTTACAGGCCTCAGTGTCAACAACACTGAGATTCATAAAAAGAGATTAAAATTCAGGTAGATTTTTGCCATAGAAAGGTGAGTGAGAAAAAGGTGAAGCAAACCACATTATTGACAACCATCCCACCAGTCAGACCTGCCCCTGATCAAAGCAATCTGAAGCAGCAAAATAAACCTGTAGCATTAACCGTACAAGATACTTTGATTTCATAGGTCTGCAACTGGAAAGTTACAGCTAAGAATGTCCATTAAAATAGCCTGATTCATCATCTTCAAAGAGACTAGTTACAAAGAGAGACAGAGTAAACTGCAAGTTTCATTATAAATATGATTTTATGTTTCCTAAGATGGGCTTTAGATTTTACTGTGTGTAAAGAATTCTACTTTGTATGTCTTCTATGAATATGCATCTGTTATCATATTTTAGAAAGTCAGTATTAAATCTCATAATGATTGAAAGTTGTAAAAAAATACTGTTTTCCTAATACTGCAGATAACATGTTTTATGATAATTTATTAATTTGAGACTTTATGTTAGTCTTTTATTTTTAAACCAAAAGAAAAAAATATTTGTTTAATGAAAAGATCAGTGGGTGTTTGATGAATATGCCTTTTGGTCTTCATAAAGATTGTATGAGTCATTGTATGAATATGTGTGCGTATGCATAACATAAAAGCTATAATAATTACCAAAACCTTCCATCAAGAAATCGATTTTGCTATTTTAACCATTAAAATTATTTTTAAAATACCTGCAAAACTAGTGGATTTTGGAAAATATTCCTCCTATTTAAAAACCTTTCATGAACAAAGACAGCCAAATTGTGCACCTTACTTGGGATAAATAACTGACATTGCTGTGTACTCTAGACGTAAGATAATAATTAATATGCCTAAACGTCACAAAAGTCACCATTACGGTTAAAATCATGAGCTACTCTTGCTTAAACTAAAGGCCTAGACCCATTAATTTGCAAGATTAGTAGTCTCTGATTGAATTTGCAGCCCAGATGGTTGGTGGAGATGGGAACTCATTCATTAATGATGATGGTATGAAACCAAAACAGTCTCTGTGACGAATTTAAGTATGACAACTAATGTACAGATAGGCTTGTATATGCAGATTTCTTAATACCTTTCAGTATAGAGAAACAGGCAAGTTTTTCAGTAACTGCCTAATATGTTTCAATGCACATTTCAATCAGATTAGTATTGACTCATATATCAGGTCCTTTGATACAATGTATAGTGTAATGCTTCATTCCCCCTTTTTCCCTCCTTCTTCTGCCCCTAATTGTGAAACAGAACTTGGAAGACACAAAATAAATGTGCAGCGCTTAGTACTTCTCCTGGTTCCTGTCAGTCCATTTCTCTCAGCTGTTGAGGTCCCTGTGGATGGCAGCATGACTCAGCCACTCCTCCAAAACTGCTCTAGGGTACAACCTGCTCCTCATCCAGATTGCAGGACAATGTCCTTGGCAAAATTTTTAGCCATGTGAACAATGTTTATTCTTTATATTTATTGAAAAATATATATTTTCTAGGTATTTGATTAAAGAAATAAAAAAGATGTCATACATAAAAAAAAAGAAAAGAAAAAGAAGGAACAGTTGTGTTTGTTTATTTCACAGTGTTACACAGTGTCACTATGATGCCAAAAGACACTATTGTCCTTGCCATGGAGAAATCAGTGTGTAGTAAGTCGTGGGGTTCCATGATGACATGATGTATTCATTGTTCAGCTTCAGGATATTGGATGACCCACCTCCCAAAACAAAGGTGCAAGAGTAATTTTCTTCATAACTCAACCACTCAACTTTTCACTACATATTCCTTGAGACCACGTTCTTGAAAATGTTTGTCAATAAACAAACAAAAAAAGAGAAAGAGAATCTGATGATTTAACATGCTCTCGGATGTATTTTAAGGTGTTTATTATTCCTCGAGGAAATTAAAAGCTGGAAAGCACATATGAGAGTTAGAAGGAAAGAAATAATGGAAAGTGAGACCTATCTAAGAGGAATTTAAAGGGGGAGGTAAATGGCCACTGCGTTTAGAGAAAAACAGGTTTGGAAAAGGGGATGAAATAGATGAGCAGAAACAGAAAGCATTATAAAGAGATGACATTATCAGCAAGAAAGACAAACAGCTATGTGATTGCTAGTTTCTGATCCCAAGAAAAGATGGAAAAGGGAACTGTAAAGACTTTTCCTACCTGTGAGGGCAACTAATGTAATTCTGGAAAGTTGTTCTCCAAGATCAAAACTAGATCTTAATTTGATTTGATGTGTCCTTCCTTAGAGGCCAAAAATCACTGTAACATACTAGATTTGCTTCTTCCAATGAGTAAAACTGGATAAATGAGTTTTTTTATCCATTGAATAAAACTGGATATATGAATATTTTCATTATCTTTGTAAGACAGGCTAGTCAAAAATACCACAGGTAGCTTCATTATGATCATTCATTTTGTGTAAAGGTGAACTGAAACCAATTTATTTAAATATTCAACCTTCTTACCTTTTTCAAACTGCATATTAAACAATAGGACTAGTTTAACACTTATCTGCTCTTCATATATAGCTCTATTAATCTTGCCATCTCTAATGAGATATGCAGCATGCAAATCAGATATGATTTTGGCTTCATGGAGAAAGTCCAACAGTTCTACAGAACTAAGTTCCAATCCTTCATGCCCTTTACAAGCCATTGCTGCATTGACTGTTTATATCAAGAATGAAATGAGGACTGTAAGCTTTATGAACTGTAGGAGTTAAATTATTATATCTAAGCATTTTTGTTTTATGTGCTCTGTTTTATTAAAGACATCCTTAGAATCTCATATCAAGGAGAGAATCTCTTTTTTTTCTTTCCAGATATTTCAGGAACATATAGGAATAATTACTCCTCTGGAAAGTCTGCAGTTAAAATAGACCTGCACACAAAAAAAAAAAAACAAAAAACACAGCAGAGAAATGTCCTAAAAGCAAATGGCTTTTTGTATGATTTACCTTATTCTTTCTTTAAACATTTCTACAATTTTCTGACATTGATTTCAGTATGAATACTTCACAGATATAAAGAAAGCATGAGGTCTTAAATAACACTGAAAGAAATCTTTTAAATTACTGAAATTTTTACCATATTATCAACAAGTTTTTCTGATTTGAAAAACTATTTGAACTCTTTTCTTATTTTTGTGGCATTCAAATAGATTGAATATTGTCACTTTACTTCTTTCTACTTAGGTTTACAGGGATTTTTTAAAAATCTCTAATAGCATTTAATTTAAATGACAAGGGTTAATTTAATTAGCATAATGGCTTAAAATTTGTGTATCAAAGGGGTATTAAAAATATCACATTTTAGTCTGAGCATTTTCGTTTAAATAAGAGGGAAAAAATCAAATATCATGTATTTCTCTCAGGTTGGAGTATAGGCAGAACTGAGATCCCAGGACCTCAGGCAGAAATTCAGTCTTCCTGCCAGACAGTGAAACCATTCAAAAATCCAGAGGTCCTTCCTTTTGGTAAGTGTAAAGGTTCTTCAAGATCCTTACAGATGAGTATTATTACATTTATTTTTTCCCCTCCTCCTGAGGAGCCTATCTCATTCTCACACTCGATTACAATCTATATTTAGTCAGAGACATTCTTAGACATTGATTGCACCTCCAGTATAGGCTAAATCACTCGTCTTACTCTAAGTATGATGAATGCAAATATGAAAATATGATTGCACTGAAACTCATTAAAAGTAGAGATGGCCACATTTTTTTTTTCATAATAAGCTCATGATTAAAACATTGGCCCTCAAGTGAATGTCTGTAGAACACAATATCCAGTGTCTTAGGACATATTGCAAATGAATATTTTCCTGCAGTAGCTATGTCTCTTTTCAGACAAGAACCCAATATCCACAAAGCCAGAAGAGAAAAGCTACCAGCTTAGGGCCATGAGGCAAACAAGACAGTGAAGTTCTTCTGTTCAGATTCCTGCTCTAGAATTATACCAATTCCTAACCCATGCTGCCCCACTGTGAGATGTGAAATGCTGTTTGGTAGAAAGAATCTCTTGCAGATTTGAAGAGCAGTAGAAACCATCTAACTTTATAGATGTTTGTTTTATGGGCCAAAAATTCAAGCTGTCATTTTTTTTAATGTTTTTCAGGTGCTTTCAGGACATATATTTTAGAATTATTTAATATTATTTCTTTCTCATTTATTTGTTTGCAAATTTTCTGTTGTCTAAATCCTTTAAAAAGTTCAGCTATTATAATTCTATACACGGTGTCACACACATGCTCATACACACAAATTCCTAGTCATAAAAATCGCATGCATTAAGAATTAGAGAGAAGTTTGTGTATATTAACCTCCTTATAAACATATATAAAGTGTTGGAGTAAATACATTTGACCAGCATCAAGTCCCACAGATGGAGACAGCCCTGTAGATATAAGGTTTCTTTGGCTCCATGTGCCCAGATGCAGTCAGTAATGAGGCTAAGCACATATTCCTATGACTCTTTTTGGTGACTTTAACTCTGGGACAATGGCCTGATCATTCTTCATTATTTCCTTATGAGTAAAGACTAAAAGTACTCTGTCCTTCACAGATTAGGTTACTTGGCTTCTCTGGCAAACATTGATGCACACAGTGTCTTTCTATTTAATTTGATTACCTTTTATTCAGATAGCTTATATGCACACACATAGATACATAAATATATATACATATATATGTACACGATATGAGCATACACACAGACACACCCCCTCAAAAACTCTCTGTAACATCTTGAATGTTCAGATCTGATCTTTCACCTCAGAAAGGATTTATCAGAAGTATAAAGAGCTAAACATTAATGACCTGCAGAAGGAGTAAATATGCAATCAAATATTTGTATTTGATTCTTTTCATCCTAACCAACATTTGGGGGCACAGCAAGATTACCAGGAACAAGATTTCTAGAATAACTTATAAACACATATCACAATACAGTAGTTTAATTATTTTAATACTTAGCATTATGTCATATAAATAAATCCACTAAGTCTTTCTTAGTAATCAATTTAAGGATGACCATTCCACTGTCATACTGTTTTAAAACAGGTTCTATAATAGTAACATTACCAAAATAGTCTTGACAGGTGTTTGAAATGTGATACAAGCGCTCAACAAATTAAAGGAGGAAATGGACGTCAACTCTAGAACAGAAGTTCTAAGAAAAATCCCTAGAACATCTAGAACAAAAATCACATATGAAACTGTGAAATAAAAGGTACTATTTGTCCCTCGCAGTCATCTGCTTTCTTTATGTAAGTGGTGACTACCCTCTGATTACACATAATGCTGAGCACAACAAAACATGTTTAGTTGCAGAAGTTTATTAGAGCATGTTCAATGACTTGCTGTGATTATATCTAAAGGTACAGATCATGCCCAAAGCATTATTGAAAATATCTAAAGGCATAAATCATCTTGCAGGTTTTGAAGGTCATCATATATGATGCATAATCACTAAAGATATTTCTTAGGTAATTTTTACTCCTTAGTTCTGTTCTTTTTCTCTGTTTTTTTTTTTTGTTTGGTTGGTTTGGTTTGGTTTGGGTTTTTTTGTTGCTTGTTTGTGTGTTTTTGGTTTTTTCTTTCTTACACATGCTTGTGTGGTGGTTTAGTTTTCTTGGTTTTGGTTTAGGCCTTCCTTGGTAGCAAGGTCATAACTAAGGAAGTATTCCACACCATTCCTTCATGTAATCAGGGGTATATAAAGACAGAAGGAAGGTTTCCTCCCTCTCTTCTCTCTTTCCCTTCCATGTGCTTGGAGGACATCAGCTCTCTGTCTGCTTTAGCTCTTATCTCTGTGAGCTGAGGCCTCCCNAAACATAACCTATTGTTTTGGTCAGAAGTAGGTTGTTTGGTAAATATCAATCATTATTTAAGAACACTATGAGAGAACTGCCAAAACTGAGTTGGTTTATATAAACACCGGGTTTGTTTGGGAACAAGGAGTAGAATATATAAACAATGTCCATTTTACTAATTTTGTTCTTAATTCAAGCAATTTTTGTGCAAAAATTTGGACATTCTTCAATTCCTGATCACACAGACCAGGAACAGGAGCAGAGTATGGATGACCATTTCTCTTGGAGAAAGTATCTTCCTCCATTTAATGTTAGCATCACTGATCTGGTAATGCAAATCCCTGAGGTTAAACTTGGCATCAATTGGCATCAACTTGGTATCAATTCTTTCTCAGATTATTTGGTAATACTCTTATGTGTAGTTAACTTTGGGAAGGTGGTGTTGTATTATTTTCCTTATTTTAGGGAAGGTCTAACCTCAAAAGGATTCGCTGGCGCTTTGGAAAGGCCAGTCTCTGGGTGGCAAGGAATATGGGAACAATTTGGCAAGTTGGTAGGGCATATAGCACCTCCCATCTATTGGGATTTCACACCAGAACAAGTGCTTGATCCTGATAAGATGGCCCATTATCTGTTAGAAGAGCGTTTTCTAGAGGAAGATCCAAATATGTGATACTTTGCTTTGTACTGGGGCCTGGCTAGTGCTTATCGAGCCACAGTTGACCATTTCCAAAAGGTTATGATTGAGGCAGGAACCCAAACTGAAATGGAAAACACTCTAGTTGAATCAGGTACCCAGACTGAAACTACAGGTTCTATAGAAATTGTGACCCAAACTACATCACCAGAGATTCAAACTATGTCAGTTGCAACACAAACTGCACCACCAGAGATTCAGTCTACTGAGATTCAAGCTACTCCACCAGTAACTCAAACTGTGTCAATTGCAACTCAAACTAAACCACCACAGCTTGTCTCCATGGAACACCAGTTAATGATTAAGTCAGTATATACACTGCTAACACTGGTTTAAAGATCAAGCTTCCCTAATTTCACTGGAGGGAAAACGTAGTTTTACATCTGAAAATCTGAATCAATTAGGTGAATGTTTAGATTATTTAGCTGTCTGCAAGTGATGTGGCTGTTTTTTTATCTTTTGTCAGAACTGAACTGTACAGTCATGTGAAGATTGCAAAGTGTGGCCATGTTTATATGTGGCTTCTGAAAGACTTTCTGTTCTGTTGTGTGGACTAGAATAAAAAGGTATTACATCCTTCTTAATGGGGATAAAACCTTAGTAAGGTCTTTAGTAAGGACCAAACTATGCTGTTTATTAGGCTAAAATTAGTGATATTTCATGAGAATCTAGTAACTCTTTATGAAAAGAATTTCTGAGCCTTACCAGAAGTTCACATTGGGATAAAATTTCAATAGGAAATAACTTTTTATTAAATGTAGTTTTATTCTAGTGTTCCATGACACAGCTGTACAAGCAAGGGACATATTATGGGCTTGGTCACAAGTGATACTAATTAGGTAAGAAGGCTTAAGATCATATATCCTTTTCCTGACTTCTAATTTTAAAGGCCAGGTAGTAGAGATCACATCTGTAGCTCAACATAATTGTATCTTTACTGAGAAATGCAAAATTGTAGGAAAGCTAATAAGTTACTATTCTGTTAAGCTGATTGTCGTAATAGAATATGTGTCCATGAGCTATACAAACTAAGGAATTAGGGATCATTGTGACAAAAAACTGACAAGTCAGGCCAGTTTTAAACTTTCAAGCAGAATTTTACTAAATTCATCCATTCACAGAACCCTTCATACCAATAATTAATTCCTATATGTCATTAATAATTATTACAATGAAGATGAAAATTTTAGTCTTTAATAGCTCAAATTATCTATGAGTACAAAATGCCACAGAGGTGATTCTGCATAACTGGTGCTGATGACTGTGGTCCTTGGTGGTCCTTGGTCATCAAGGTGTGGGTGATTAGATTTGAGAACTCATTGGTGAAAGAAGTCAGAAACTGAAGTGGTTTTGTCTTCCTTTTTCCTGCTTTTCCTTCCTAATGTCTCAGTTTTATGCTATTCCCACTCCCAATCCTGGGGAAAAAAGAAAAAAAAAATAAGGGAGGGCTCATCTGTTCCTGATTCTGCTTATTCTTTTTGTAGTTTTGTCAGTCAATATCAAATGTATTTGAAAGGATGTTCTGCCCATTCTCACTCCTTTGTACTCATCTCATCCTTTAGCAATTTTATAACAGTTGTGAAGGAACATTTTAACACTTGTTAAGTCTCTTTCTCTTGTCCACATGCATCTTTCTTTGCTCCTTTAGCAGTTGAATTGCTCTCGTGCTTCTGAAAATGCTTGTGTAATACCTGATTCTGCCATCACAGGTATTATGAAATATGTATTCCCTATTGTTAGTTACACTCATCTACTCCATGATAAACTAATTATAACCAAATTAACACAATTCAAATGTGTAAGTGCCACAGTTTCTGATCTGGTTACATGGTATTTTTTTATCTGTCCAACTTCCTTATCAAGTTTCAGCAAGGATGTAGCAATACCACTGTTTTAATCCACATCAGATGTATGTCCCTAAAAAGAGTATTTTAATTATTTCTGGGTTTTCTTCTGGTTTGGTTTGTACAATGAAGCAATATAATAGGCACGAACAGGATTGTGTTCAGACAAAACTAAGCAAAAAAGTATGTTCTGTGAGCACACCCAATGTGCCCTATTTAGGAATGGTCATTCAGTCCCTTAGACCTCACTAGCATCATAGTATGATAGAGATTGGAGGGAACCTGTGGATGTCATTTGGTCCATAAACCTGCTTAAAGCAGGAACAGCTTAGATCAGGTTGCTCAGTGCTTTGTCATGTAAATATCTCCAAGGATGAAGATTCTAGTCTGTTTCATTGTAGGACTACCCTTGTTCTCAGTGGCAAAAAAAAAACCCAAAAAACAAAAGAAAGAAAAAAAGAACTCTTTAATAATTAATCAGAATTGCCCTTGTTGCATCTTGTGCCTGCTGCCTCCTGGCCTATCACTTTTAGTCTCTGTGACAAATTTGACTCTGTCTTTTCTATACTGTCCTGTAAAATTGTTGAAAACAATGTTTCTTTTAGTATTCTTTTCTCTAAGAATGAACAAATTTCATTCTCTCAGCTTTTCCTTGTGTTCACTGGAGGAAATTAAACTGATACGTTTGTATTTTAGATCATTTACACTACAAGTCTTGATCTACAGATCCTCACCTTTTTGTTTTATACTGTCTGTTTCAAGAACCCATTCTGGACCTAGGCATTAAAAGATGTAGCTACAACTCTTGTTGTCCAGTGGAGTAGAGAAAGATAATTAACAATCTTCTCCCACTACACCATGACTAATATTGGAAGAGACTTCCTCCAGTCATGCCTAATTCTGAAGGAATCAGAGTAATTTCAGAGTTCTTTAAAAATACATTACAACTGCTCATAATTGCTCAGTTCATTAGTATTTAAGTTCTTTTTCACCTTTTTGCAACTTTTTTCTTCAAATCAATAAAATTACTTTATTTAGAAAAAATATATATTGATTATTGTTGCAGCATGTTGGTTAAATGTTTTCTATTCAGTTTTTGGTTGTACCGAAAATAGATCAGAACTAGAGGAATGAGCATAGAAAAAGAGAAATCTTTGACAGCCTCTTATGTTCAGCCCTCCTTCGTGTACCTCTATTTTTTAAAGGAAGGTTAAATTAATCAATGCAGTATGATTAACATTATTTATTACACTTAATGAATAATATAAATAACCTGAAGGATTTGCAATTTATTTTGATGTGCCAACAAATGTGACGACAAACCAGCGTCTTCTAAAAGATGAGTAATAAAGCCAAAGGCTAATTTTTTGTAACCACTTCAAAATGAACAGGTAAAGAATTAGTGTATAAGCAAAATATTTCCCCTGTCCTGACTTGGGTAGATATGTGCAGTTCTGCCACAGTTACATTCAATTCATCAGCACAATAAAATATTTTAAATTTTAAATGCAGTTAACCACATGATCATCTTTCAAGAGGTTGTGATAAATTTAGCATGCCTTAAAACCTCTGAATCACAAATAGATACATTTATATAGGACAGTCTAAGGAGCAGATTGTCACTTGTTGAAAGTTCACAAGAGGTGATCTTCCTCTCTGTTAAAAATTACGGAATTTCAAGGTTTTATGGTTGGTTGGTTGTTTCCATATCCCCAAAATAGCTTACAGTACTATGAATAAAAGTTTGTTCCCAACATAGTCACTTAAGTTTCACTTTGGGTAAGGGAATTCATGAGACTTAATTGTCATTTTAAATTAAAATACAGAAGTTAACTTTCCTATAAAAATACTCAATTACATAAAGAGTATTTAATAATGTAAAGGATATAGACTTCTTTAAGGCTAAAGGTCAATGTCAAGAATTAAGAGTGGGAAATTAATTGTATGACTAATAATTAAAATAATGAAAGTATTGCTATGCTTATAATGTTATTATTTATTATATTATATTATTAATATAACCAGTTTTTAACAGATATCACACACAGTATCACATGCACACCAGAAGAACCATGACCTTTTTTAATCTGCACAAGAGCTTTGCAAGCACTGGCACCACTACATTTACCAACATGCCATTTTATTGTGTCTCAATCTTTCAACTGACCCCAATCTGTAGTCATACAGAAGAATGATTTCACAGTGATTGTTACTACATTCAACATTCAGCTTATAGTAAATTGTTTACAAGATTAGGACCTTACCAAAGAGATTGATAAATATAATTAGACACATTTTAATTAGACACATTTTTAAAGGACATGCATGTACAGTTGAAATTAAATAGGAAAGAGGGATTAGTCAAAAAGATACAAATCACAGAGTCACTGAATATGCTGAGTTGAAAGGGACTCAAAAGGATCCTTATGTCCAACTCCCACCCCTGAACAGGACTAGCCCCAAGAGTCATATCATGTGCCTGAGAGTATCGTCCATTTGGAATGAACGTGCTTTTGCCTCTTCTTCCCCTCACAAGAAAGTTGTAGTATGGGCAATGATGTCTCCCCTCAGCCTCCTCTTCTCCAGGCTGAATAGAACTAATGATTTCAGCCACTACTCATACGGCTTCCACTCAAGGCCCTTCACCATCTTTGTTGCCCTCCTTTGGACACCCGCTAAATGCTTAATATCTTTCTTATGGGACCCAAAACTGCACAAAATATGCAAGGTGAGTCTGCCCCACTGTATAGCAGAGCAGGACAATCCCCTTCCTTGACCAGTTGGCAATGCTATGCCTGATGCCCCCAGGACACGTTTGGCCCTCCTGGGTATCAGGGCACTGCTGACTCATACTTGCCATCGACCAGGATCCCCAGGTCCCTTTCCATGGCAGTGTTTTTCAGCATGTAATTCCCCAATCTGTACAAACATCCAGGATTGCCCCATCCTAGGTACAGAATCCAACACTTTTCCTTGTTGAACTTCATATGGCTTCTGATTGCCCAGTCCTCCAATTTGTCAAGGTCTCTCTACAAGCCTTCCCTGCCTTTTAGGGAGTCAACAGCTCCTCCCAGATCTGTATTATCTGCAAACTTTCTTAATATCCCTTCCAGTTCTGCATCCTAATCATTTATGAAGATGCCCAAGAGCACAGGGCCTGAGATGCAGCCCTCTGGAATCCCACTAGTGAGAGGTCACCAGTTTGATGTCACCCCTCTGTGCTTGACCAGTGAGCCAATGGCTCATTCACCACATGATGTGTTTGCCCAGATGTGTGCTGGATATTTTCTCTTGACCACAGACAAAAACTACTAATTATTCTATAGGCTCATCCGTCAGTTGTAGTTCTCTCAGAATATTTACATTCTGACTTTAAAGAAATTATTTTATAAGGTGACAGTTTTCTCCAATGATTATTTTAAAAAAAAATATTTAATAGCTTTAATACTCTTGTCAAACTTGGTACTTGTCTCTGTTTCTACTGCGTAATAGTCTTTGCTGTGACTGCAGCACACATAAGCAGAATTTTTAAATGAGAGACCTAATTTTAGTAGGTCTAGGTCTAAGTCCCCTGCTTCTCAAGAGTCTTCTTTATTTCAGGTTCTATTAGCAATGTACAATGCTAACTCATGTCCAAGCATATCCCAGAAATCCCTCCTGAGATATTTAGCCATGACACTTTGAAGAATACTCAAATGAGCAAGAACAGGTCCTTTCTCTATTTTTTCTTTGATTCTTTTAAATTCATTGTTCTGACATAACCTTTGAAATAGAGAAGAGACTGAATAAAAAATAGGTAAGTTTTATGAAAAATGAAAGGGTTTATAATTATATTCAAATCCTAATAAGAATGAAATCCCACTGATTTTAATAGGATCAGAATTGGGCCCCACATGTCATCTAGTTAAACCTCAATATTGCAACAAAGAATGGTCATTGTTTTGAGACCAGTTTAATACTTGAAGTGAGGCCATGCATGCATAGCAGGATGAACTTCTTTCTAAGCTCTGAATTTCTTTGCATTAAGCCAGGTAATTTATGGTATTTCAACAGCTCCTGCAGTTGAAATTAATCTGTCTTTTTAACATTTAAATGAACAGTAGGAGTAGAAATAGCAGGGTATTGAAGAATGTAAACTCTTAAGTTAGAAAAAAGAGAATAAACGAATTTTGCAAACTATTCCTTTAATCTAATGAAGGACTAAAAACTAAAAAAAAACCAAAAACTAAAGGACCTTTTCCTATGTATTCACGGTGCTCATAAACTGACTGAATTCCATTTCACATTCCTTCCACATTTTTCTGTAGAAAAAAATTACCGTCACTGAAGTTACATCAGAAAGAAGTGACTGGGTGCTAGGAGGCAAGGTGGGGAAGCAGAACTTGATAAAGAAGAAGTAAAATTCTTTTAGTGTACCAGACAATTCATACTAAGTATTAGTCTTGTATAAAGATATGCCTGCTACCTCCCAAGAAGGCAGGTGCTACTCCAGCATCTTTAATTTTTGATTTAACAAGCATCACTTGAAATGAATGCACTAAAGATATACTTGATTTATTTCCTTGTGTTCTCTTGAGATTAAAACAGACTGAACAGTGGCATACTGAACAAGAGTCTTCCAATTAAATCTCAACTGTATGCCACTTCATAAATTCACCAAGGTGGGGAAAAAGATGCATGGATATGCACACTTCTGACACTGACAGTCTAGAACAGGAATAATAATGCTGTCACGGAACTAGTGAGACCTTTTTAAGAAAGTGGGGAAATGATGTATGGATAGATAAACTGTGAACATGGAAATAAGAGTGATGATTAGTGTTTTTCACTTACCAAAACTATTTCTAGTTCTCCTACCACACAGAAACACCACTTTTTTTAGGATGGAGTAGCAAGAAAGAAAGAAAAAAAAAGTAAGAGGAAAAAAAAAAGGTGTTTTCACATTTGCAAAGTCAATTTGTGTGTTCATTTACTCAAGGTAAAATCATTGTGTTTTTTTTTTCTGATGCTGTCATCAAGGACATTTTCTGTATTGAAACATGCTCAGTTAGGTTGCTGTAGTATATACATTACCTTTGTAGATGATTTTTAATCTTGCATGAAGAGTAACAATAGTTTTAAGCCATTTTAGGATGGTATTTTATTTCAGTTGTCTAAAGAAAATAAACATTTAATATCTTTATTGATGATCTGGATGATGGGATTGAGTTTACCCTTAACAAATTCATAGATGACACCAAGTTTAATGGGAGTGTCAATCTGCTGGAGGGCAGGAAGGCTCTGCAGGGTAGTCTGGACAGGCTGGATTGATGGGCCAAGGCCCACAGTACCAAGTTCAATAAGGTGTAATGCCAGGTCCTGCACTTGAATCACAACAACCTCATGCAGCACTACATGCTGGGGGCAGAGAGACTGGACAGCGTTCAGCAGAGAAAGACCTGGAGATGCTGGTTGACAGCCAGGTGAACATGAGCCAGAAGTGTGTCCAGGTGGCCAAGAAGGCCGGTGGAATCCTGGCTTGTATCAGTGTGGTCAGCAGGACGAGGGAAGTGATTGTCCCTCTGTACTCAGCACTGCTGAGATCACACCTCAAGTTCTGTGTCCAGTTCTGGACCCCTCCCTAACATGAAAGACATTGATGTGACAGACAGCCCCATAGGTGTCTGTCTGTGGAGTATGTCTATAGAAGGGAAACAAAGATTGTGAAGGATCTGGAGCACAAGTCCTGTGAGGATCGACTTACAAAGGTGTAGCTGTTTAGCCTGGAGAAGAGGAGGCTCAGGGCACACCTTATCACTCTCGACAACTACCTGAAAGCAGGGTTGGCCTCTGCTCCCAATCAACAGGACAAGAAGACATGGTATTAAGCTGCACCAAGGGAGGTTTAGGTTGGACATTAGAAGGAATTTCTTCACATAAAGGATGATTAGACATTGGAATGGATTGTCCAGGGAGGCGATGTAGTCACTATCCCTAGAGATGTTTAAGGGAAGACTGGATCTGGCACTCAATGCCGTGATATAGTTGACATGATGGTGTTCAGTCATAGGTTAGACTCAGTGATCTCAGAGGTCTTTTCCAACTTAATTGATACTGTGATACTGTGAAAAAAACATTCTAATGAAAGTTGCCTTATCAGAATCCATAAAATTAATAAAAAGTAATAGCCATTCTTATTGTGGATAACTTTGCTCGTGCTTATATGCTTAATGCTGTATCCCACATGCCAGCCCCTGTAAGCCTTACGCGGTGACCCCAGGGCAGCTGTCAGTCAAAGGCAGCTCATGAGCATGGCCTATTTCCACACCCTGGAAGCCCTAAACCAGCCTTAGACTGGCTAACACAATTGAAGCGCTATCCCTTACCCTCCCCTGTAGCCACAGAATGGTCAGTGGGCCACAAGTCCCACCCTGGAAGGTCCCTTCTGGCCACAGAAGGCCAAAGTACATCAGAACAGCAGCACATGGTCTCCATCTTTGCTTGAGACTTACCACCTGACCATGTGGAAGCTGGGCTTGCTTGGGACTCTCTGGTGGTAACTATTTTTCTCTTATCTTTCTCTCTTTACTCCTTAATTGCCTTGCTTAAAATTTTGGGCAACTTGGGGACAAATGAGTTGGATTTTGATAAGTTGTATGGGTTAGTATGTGCTAAGTCATAGCTTTGTGAAATGCTTTGTTTTGATTGCATGCTACCCTTAAAGTTTTTGACAAGATCTCCTATTTCTTAAAGTTTGTCAGTAAAAGTACTCGTGAGAAAACATGGGCAGCACCTTCTCTTTATGCTACCTCAAGGAGCTAAAGAACCAAGGGTTCTTCTAAAGAGTCAGTGGAAGAATTTTTTAAGTCTTGTATATTTTTGAAGTAAAACTCCTGGTTGAGATTGTAGCTCTGGGGTCTTAAACACAGTCAATAATAATATGGATCTTCTAGAAGAGCTTCATGTCTTAATGGACATTTCAGGTCTTATCAAGATCAAGATAAATAAAGGATGTTAGAATGTGCATCCAAATATGTTTTAGTAGTTTGATTTTCATCTTTTATCTCCATCACATTGATTTACACATTGGCTAGTACAGAGTTTTCATAGCCAATAAAAAATAACAGTTCAAAAGGCTTTATTTCAGAAATTTTAATGTGTTATCAAAAAAAAAGTTTTCTATGATTATGTGTTAGAGTACAGTCTTCTAAGGCAGTGAATACTAGAAATTGAGGGTATTCTCTTTTAATTCAAATGTTAATGGTCAATTTTTTCTGGAGCAGAAAGTTACACATTCTGTTTCCCATGATGAATTAGGGTTGTTCAAAAGATAACTGTGTGGGATGTATACATGTTGTCATGGATCATTACAGCAGTCTGTCATGTGAATGTGTGTTTAAATAAGTCTTACAACACTTATTTAACCGGTTATAGCAAATAATGTACCTTATGGACCTTACATGTGGTATTACACTACTAATGACTTACTTATATTCATAGAAAACTGAAACCTATGTACATAGAACCTTAATTAAATATTTTTAAGGTTCTGTTTCTAAACACTATTAGATATTTCTTAATGACCTTGTATTAATAAGAGAGTTTGATTATAAACCTGAAATATTTATTTAGCATCTTCCTAGTTTTAATATTTAAAAGTAACATTTATGCTCTAGGATATGAAAACACAAGGATTTTTCAACTAACCCTTATCTATTTAACTAATAATATGAAATTTATATGCTAACTTGGTCTTGACACTAGCTATTGAATATGACATTTGCAGTAATTTATCTGTTTAGTTAGGAAGAAGTATTCAAATGCATTACTGCCAAATGCCTATAATGATTTCAAGTAGATTCCAAGTAGACATGAACTATGTTACATTCATGAGACCTTAACTTCCACCATCTATTAATCTTTGAGAAATTATCTATGTTGTTTATAACACAACATATATCTTCAACATAACACTGATATTTTTATTTAGAGAAAAAAGCCAAATACTATAGTACTACAATGTGTACTGCCTAGGTAGAGCTCCGGAGAAGTCATCAAGGTTTAGGGTGGTTAGATGAAGATGATCATATACAGCCTTAGGGCTCTGGAATTTTATTTGCTAAGTGTATTATATTAAAATTCTGGTCAGTATAAGTTCTTTAACATATCAGCATCAGAGTTCCATGAAAGTTCATAATTTTTCTCTTGAGGGGCAGTAAATTTGGCTGTAGTAATATATTACACCATTATCATAAATGAATATTTCACTCCCCACGAATTAATGTATAACTTATAGGAGTCAGATACTTCTAAGTAGACATCTACATGCACTA
Organism: Campylorhamphus procurvoides; assembly: GCA_013396655.1. Taxonomy (NCBI): domain Eukaryota; kingdom Metazoa; phylum Chordata; class Aves; order Passeriformes; family Dendrocolaptidae; genus Campylorhamphus; species Campylorhamphus procurvoides. The sequence continues at coordinate 1,628 of WBMV01001233.1, read as the reverse complement.
ACTCATACTTCAAAGTGTCCCATTTGTTACATGGGGTTCTTAAGTCTGTCCAGCTAAACCTCAGAAATACTGTCTTATCTATATCTCAAGTAAAGAAAAAAAATAGAATTATGTATTCTTTTTTATAGTTTTATTTTACATCACCATCATCATCATGGCTTGGCTTCGTGAATGAAGATTTGGGAAGGGCTTTACCCATGCTTGCTGCAAATGCACTGATGCCTAAAAAGGCCAGCGTGAGATAGGCAAGTCCAGTTGCAAAAGGCACAGCAGAAAGTCTCCATCGGCACTATTGGCAAGGCACGGTTCTTCCTGCGTTGCCTTTTTTCCTCCAGACTGATTCTACGTGTGTTCTCAAAGGAAGCAGCAGTGTAATGGATGGTGTGTCTCCATTTCTCTTGATTGAAGGCCAGAGTGGACCATTGATGGTGGTCAATATGGCCAAGGCTGAGGTATTGTTTCAGGGAGTCCTTGTATCTCTTCTTTGGGGTTCCTCTCTTGTGGCAGCCAGTGGCAAGTTCCCCATAGAGCACAGTCTTAGGGAGGCGGTGATCCCCCATCCTGGAGACGTGCCCTGCCCAGCGCAGCTGCGTTTTCAGCAGCACAGCCTCAATACTGGTGATCTCTGCCTGTTCAAGGACAGACACATTAGTCACGTAATGAGACCAGTGGATGTTTAGGATTGTATGGAGGCAGCACTGATGGAAGCACTCAAGGAGTTGCAGGTGGTGGCGGTAGATGACCCATGATTCAGACCCCTACAGAAGAGTAGGCAGTACAGTGGCTCTGTAGACACTAATCTTTGTTCTTTTATCTGTTTTTTGTTCTGGTGTTTATTGCACCAGACTCTTTTGTGGAGTTTTCCTAAAGCTCTGTATGCCTTTGCTAACCTGTTGTCTATCTCTTTTTTAATCTTACCATCTGAGGAAATGATGCTTCCCAGATAGCTGAACTGCTGGATTGACTTAAGCTCTTATCCACCTATGGTGATGTGGGGATGATGGAAGACTTCCTGAGATGCAGGTTGGTAGAGAACTCCTGTCTTCTTTAAGCTGACTTCCAGCCCAAAGAGCTCAGCAGCCTCTGCAAAGCAGGA
>WBMV01001232.1:465390-547151 GCA_013396655.1 Campylorhamphus procurvoides | reverse complement strand
TGTGGGATCATTTCCGCGCATCAGTGGCGCTGGGGAAGATATTTAAGAAAGGGCAAAATGCTGTATGGCAGAGGAGACTGAGGAAAAGAAAGCGAGAGAAACATCCCTGCTAACATGGATGTGAGACAAGAAGAGGGGGAGGAGGTGCTGCAGGTGTGGGAGCAGAGGTTCCACTGCAGCTGTTATTTAAAATGGTGTTCACACTTGCAACCTTTACAAAATTAATGAATATAAAATTTCATGACTTTTGGTAATAACTGCTGGTAGATTTGTATATTTTTGAAGGGCGTCATTAGAAAATGTGTGAATGCAACTTTTCATGGTGCAGTAGCCAACAAGGTAGCATTTTTCTTGGTAGTAGTTAGAAACCATCCCAGAAAGGATACTATAGAGACTAATCTGGAGGCAAAGTCTGTATAAAGGAAAAAAGAAAGAGTATGTAAACACTCAGCCACTGGGAGCTGTGAAATCAGGAGCATGAGTGGAAGATCCATGCATTGTAGCAATTTCTGAATTACTAGGACAACAGCTTTCTTTTTCTCTGTAGGGAATTCCTACATTGGTTTTGTTGGCTGTAAGAAATTTCATAACAAAGGAGCATCACTTTTGTCAACAGGGACTTTTTCTGAGTGATTCGGTACATCACCTGCAGTTCATCTTTTCAGCGTTTTTACACAGTGCTGTATATGAACCTGGACAGACCTTAAAAATTATTTATCCTCAGACAAAGGTTTCTGTAAACCAAAACAACCAAAACCTAAGATAGAACTACACATCAGAGGAAACTTGATTTTATGTAAGGGTAACAGGAAGTATGCCTTATTTGCCCTACTTCCCTTGTGTCTGGATCTTTTTTACTTGCAGTCTGAGTCAGATGGCTACAGATACTGTGGAGCTTTCCATGCTTAGTGCTTGTCTTCATTCACACCCAGTGGAGTCTGTAAATATTAGCAAACACTTTAGCCTTTTGTAGGGGAAAGCAGGTCTTAAGTCAGAACTTATTTGAATGTCTGAAAGGAAATTTGAGAACAAAGGTTACTGCTTCCTATGTGACTACTACCAATAAAAGAAATACTTTACTGAAGGGGTTTAGATTTGAATTTTAGATTTGACTTTTCGCTTTTACTGACAGCGGTTGATGAAAGATTTTCTTTTTTCCTTTTTTCCGTTTTTTCCTTTGGCCTTTTAGTAAAATATTACTTTGCCTAAACTGTGGCTTTTGCCAACACATGCCTGTGTCAGCTCCTGATGTCCCTCATTGAATCAATTCTAATTTACATCTGCTCTATCATGTTCATAATTTGTATGGCTCATAGCTTCATTAATCATGTCAAACTTCTTTCAGGTTTCTATGGATAGCCTGGGTGCTGATGGCATGGATTTTAGTATTGATATTCACTACTTGTGTTGTAATGTTTTAGAAATTTTGCAGAGGTGCGTTTGCTTTTCATCATGCAGACATTCACGCATTCATTGACTTACTTGAAGAATGTCAAGCATATTTATGGAAAGGAGTGTCTCACCTAAATTGTGAATATGTTGTTTATAATTATTGTTATTATTAATTATCTCAATGTTACATTCTTGCTATGCCTGTAGTTGTTTTTCAGCAAAGCTAAAATAATCTAGGAATCAGAATTTTTATCTTCTAGACTTCCAATGGGTGACCATGGACACATTGCTTAGAACGTGTGGATCAGTTTTTTGTTGAGTTTAGGCACAGTGTTTAAAAATCCATCTGTGCTAAGAAATGAGATCAGGCTATTCAATACAGAACCAATATCTATCTACCATAGTGAAAATGTTTAGAAAAATATCTGGTTTGAATATGCAGACCATAATAATTTTGTTTCCTATAATTCACTTTGCATGCTTCCATTACTGTTTATGCATGTCTCAGAATTAAATTTTTGAATTTTAAAAATGAAATTGGATTATGCACCTCATATCTAAATGCATGTAAAACCAAAGACAGGAGTTTTTTATTTCTAGGTGTGTATTTCAACAGGAAAGGCAGGGATAAAAGCTGCTTAATTCTTTGCTCTGTAACCTCAATAAGAGTACTATACAGTAACCTGCCTCCTCCCATAAGTATTTAGACACATTTTATGGAGGGGAATACCTCTTATTAAAAAATCCCTAATTGATATATTCAAATGAAACTGATCTTTAAATTTCTTATTCACCCGTCTGAAGGTAGGGGGAAATGTTCTATTCAATGGAACCTCAGTTAATAATTTACATATTCAGGTGCACAGCCAATGGAAGAGCAGAAATTTATCAATTTGATTATAGAACACAAATTCTAAAATGTATTTATAAAGTCAAATTGAACCTGATTATAAATGCATCAGTGAGAAACCCGGTGTAAACCTAAGGAAGATAAGCAAAATTTGCAGATATATTCCCTAAATTTCTATGCTTTTTTCAAGAACTATTTTTGCTTAAATGGTTATTTAAAGTTTTAATCTAAGTTTTTATTTCATGCACATGATCTGAAATATACCATATGTTCCTTAAATGTGATTTTCTGAAATTATGTAGCACTGTTCGTATTAGACATGGGGAAAGAATAATAAAACTTTGAAAGCTCTCACAATTTTTCATATAATCACCTTATCTCTAATGTTGAATAATATAAACCTCATGAGATATTAAATGGATATTTTTTAATTTATGAAACATGAATTATGTCACAAACCCCTCACTTTGTTCCATTTACCTTACTCACTCATATTGTGTGAATTTATTCTTTATCACATCTGAAATCCATTACCATGTTACTCACAGCAAGTATTCACAAATTATAGTTTTTATTTTCCTCTCTGAAAGATATTGACTGCATATGAGAACTCACCACAAATTTTAGGTGGAATTTTACATCTTTTCACATTTTGAAGATTAGGTTTCCAAGATACATCTTATCCTTGCTATGGAGACAGTTTTTCTTAACTTTCTCAATAAATGATAATTTTTTTCATTTTGTTTTTCTCTGTAGTATAACAGGAAATAAAATACAAGCCAGACCTTAAGGTTAATTTTAATGTAATGTAAGACACAGTAGGGCTATGTATGATTATGAATTTTTTTCACTGAACTTTTTTTTTACAAAATGATGGTCCTGAAGTACAGTAGTACATTGAAAGTTATAAGACCTGGTTGTTTTTAATATAAAAGGAAGGTTTAATCTTTCTTAGGCGATAATTTAAAAATTCTCTAAGTTTGGATGATTCTAATCTGTCTCACCTATGTGAAGGTAGATAAGGTTATGTATTGAGTGGCAAAACTTACTATGGAGAATTTCAACATGAACTTTGGAAAATAATCCTAACTAGAGAATTCCTTTTGCATAGATTGTTAATACAAGTTCAGAGAATCTATTATCCATTCTGACGACACAAACAATTTCCTTAGCACAATTATTTTTAAATAGCTTTGATTATGGTTTTTTGGGTTTTGTTTTTTTTTTTTAAATGCATTTATTGTTCCTGGGCCAGAAAGGGATTAAATTTAAAGCATGAGTTTCTCATCAGTGGTATAATCAGTAAGAAGGAACACTCGATATGTCAGTAAAATTAACAGCTACTATTGAACTGGAGAACTATAAACAATAATCAGCACAGAAATCAGTCAAAAAGACAGAGACATATCAATGTGTGAGTAACATTTTATTTAACTGAGAACTATGTAAGTAAAAACACTTAGCATGTTTCTGAAAAGGCGTAAAAAGTGTGATAAATGCCAAAGGATTTGTAGAAATTCAGAACTCTTGTAGGAGGTATGTCTAAGGGGCTGGTTAAAACTTCAAAAGAGATTTCCAAGAACAATCTGAACACAATGGAAAATAAACAGAGGATTTACTGGAGTCAAACAGAAATTTCTTCCATCTTACTGCAGTTTTAACTAGTATCATTTTATTCTGTTGTACTATTAGAGACTGAAAAGGAGACCAAAGATGATATATTTCTCTTAGTTCCCACCACTGCACATGGTAGTATCTCTGCAGCAGTTGTTTAAATGTCACTGATTTTATACCAAAGTAACTAAGTGGTTTTAGCTAATCGTAAAGAATGGCATTTGTGGGAAAATCCACAGGACCTATATTCTTCAGTTTGGTGAACATCCAGTAGTGAAGTGCCATCAAATAGCTTGTGTGAAGAGTAATTTCTTCACTGGAGCTACTTGTTGAAAAACACTGAGTCTGATTGTTGCATGAAATATTTTATTAATTATTCTTGAATACTTGTTATAGTTATCCAATGTTTCTTTTGGACACATTTTTTACTGTATAAATAATACCTTGTTACTACTCTTCTCTGTGTTTTTTACTGCATGACCAGAGCCAGTTTATGCTTCATGCAGGATTAAAGTCAGTATCAAACTTATGATTTTTCAGTTTGGACAAACGACTAAAATGGATGAAGTCTTCTGGATATAAATAGCAATCTAATTTCACAAACACAGGTCATGAATCTGATCCAGTTCAATTCATAATCAAATTTATATGAACTTAAAAACAAATAATGAAGTTGACAATTTCTACAAATATAAAAAAATTAAGGACATCACTAAAAGTAAATTATAAAAATAACTTGAGACAATATCTTTTAGTAGGCTCACAGATAACCACCCCCAAAATATCTCCAGTGTATAACTTTTCAGATAATCAAGGTGCAGAACTAGTAAGTGAAATGAGAGGATAAAAAATTCCAGTTAGTAAAAATCTGAAAGCAACATAATATATTGAGAATGCCTTCAGAGCAGCACAGGCTGGAAAATGTCATATTCTTATAATTAACATCTAGGATAATAAAAGCAATTTTTAATACCTTGTAGGCTTCTATTGATCATGGAACTCAGCATCATGACATTAAGCAAAAAATGCAAATAAAACTTGTTAACAATTTTAAATGCTGATCAAACTATAAATTCAAAGTAATGCATGATAATGCCTAAAGTGTTTACATTCAAAGATGTAAGTACAGTATTATTTATCAAAGTTAATTAGCTTTGTCAGAGAAGCAGCAATATCCAACAGGTTTCTAGAACTAGTTCATAAAATGTCAGCCTTAGTGGGATTTATCTTCATAAAGATTCTTCACCGTTCATATATTAATATCACCCAAGCAATCAGTCAATACTGAGACAGCTCCAGTATAATTAGGTAGAAGTGCTGGATAAATCTGTTAGTACTAAATCAAATTGAGAAACAAGAGATTATCACATACACCACCAGCAGATATATTCTGAACTGAACCCCAAAACCAGGTTCAGCTATAAATATTTAAATACAAATATAGTGTAATGTCAAATATGCATTTTTGTTCATAAAAGACATAGAAGGTTTTTCATAAGAAAGCAGCAACCAGAAACTGGGAACAATAAAATCACTCAATAGATTATTCAATAAATCAAGATACAGAACTTTAAAACATGTGAGAATCTTATGAAATATTATAAAAATTATTATATTTTAATCTGTATATATTTTAGTTTCTGATGCAGAAGGGTAATATGACACTGTTACATAGAGATAAAGAGCTGATAAGATGTAGATGATGTCTTGTTGGTACATGTTCTGTTTAAGCAAACTCAGCAATTTGATCTTAGAATCATAGAATGTTTTGGGTTGGAAGGGACCTTAAAGGTTATCTAGTTCCAATTCTTCTGCTGTGGGTAGGCACACCTTTCACTAGACTAGGAAGGTCTTCCTAAGACTTAATATAAACCTACTGTCTTTCGGTTTAAAGCCATTATCCCTTGACGTGTCACCACGAGCTCTTGTAAATAGACTTGCCCCATCTTTGTTGTGGTCTCCTTGCAGGTATTGGAAGGCTGCAGTTAGGATACTCAAAGCCTTCTCTTCTCTAGTCTGAACAATCCCAGTTCTCTCAGCCTTTCCTCATAGGAGAAGTGTTCTGGCCCTCTAATCATCTTGGTGGCCTTCTCTGAACTCTCTCCAGAAGGGTCAATGTCATTCCTCTCCTGGGGTCTCCAGAGCTGGGTTCAGTACTCAAGATGAGGTCTCACCAGAGTGGAGAGGCAGAATCCCATCCCTTGACCTGCTGGCCGCAATTCTTTTGTTGTAGTCCAGGATACATTTGGTTTTCTCGGCTCACATTGCCAGCTCATGTCTAACCTGTCATCCACCTGCAACCCCAAGTTTGTCTCAGCAAGACTGTTCCTAATGAGTTCATCATTCAACCTGTATTGTTACTGGGGTTTTTCCTGACCCAAGTGAATCACCTTGTACTTGGTCTTGTTAAACCTCATGTGTTTCCCATGGGCCCATTCTCAAGTTTGTCCAGGTCCCTCTGGATGGCATTCCATCCTTCAAGAATGTCAACCACACCACTCAGCTTGATGTCATCTGCAAATTTGCTGAGGATGCATTTGATCCTTTTGTTTATGTCATTAATGAAGACATTAAATAACACTGGTTCCAATATGGACCCCTGAGGGACACCACTTGTCACTAATGTCCATTAGGACACTGAGCCACTGACCACTACCCTTGGAATCCAACCATCCAATCAATTTCTTATTCACCATTCATAAATACATGTCTCTCCAATTCAGAGATAAAGATGTTGTGGGGGACAGTGTCAAAGGCTTTACAGAAGTCCAGGCAAATGTAGCCCTCTCCTTGTCCTCTGATGTAGTCATACCATTGTAGAATGCCACTAGGTTGGTCAGGCAGGATATGNTAGCCCTCTCCTTGTCCTCTGATGTAGTCATACCATTGTAGAATGCCACTAGGTTGGTCAGGCAGGATATGCCCTTGCTGAAGCTGTGCTAGCTGTCTTGAATCATCTCCCTGTCCTCCATCTGCCTTAGCATAGCTTCTAGAAGGATCTGTTCCATGACCTTCCCAAGCACAAAGGTGAGGCTGACAGGTCAGCAGTTCTCAGGATCCTCTTTTCTACCCTTTTTAAAGATGAGTGCAATGTTTCCCTTTTTTCCAGTGACCTGGACTTCCAGTTTCAAATATCATGGAGAATGATGTGGCACCTACATGAGCCACTTCCTTCAGGACTCTGGGATGCATCTCATTAGATCTCTTAGAAGATTTATGTACATTCAGGTTCCTCAGGTAGTTGTGAACCTGATGTTTACTTACAAAGGACTTTGCTCCCCGAGTCGCATCTTGCAGTCCACCCATTTGACAAGTGTAGGAAGAGAGGTTGCCATTGATGACTAAGGCAAAAAAGTTGTTGAATATCTCAGCCTTCTCCTCATCCATTGTTACCAGTCTTTAAACACCATTTTTCGAGGAGAAAAACCTGTTTTTCTTTTGTTTAGAAGCCCTTCTTTTTATTCTTTACATTCCTGTCCAGGTTCAGTTTCAGCTTTGCCTTGACTTTCTTCTCCCCATCCCTACACAACCAAACCTCATATATGTATGCTTTCTATATCACCTGTCCTTGTTTCCACTGCCTGTGCATTTGCTTCTTTCTTCTTAATGTGACCAACTAGTCTCTTGCTCCAGTGTGGCCTGCACATTTCAGAATCAGTGGCAGACAGTCCTTGCTAGCATCCTGTCCCTCTAATCAATGCTTGTCATCCCAAAACTTGCCTGAAATTGTTCCCCTCCCCCAGCACATTTAATTTAAAGCTCTGCCAGTGAGCCCCACTAGTTCCCAAGCAAAGGCTCTACTCCCTTGCTCAGAAAGGGAGTATTTAACTTCCATTAGCATTCTATTGTTAAAACACCTACAATTTTGATGGTGACACTAGCCACAGAGTCATGTATTATCAGAGCCAGCCTGTCCGTTGCTACCTTCAAATGAAGCATAGAGAAGAATAGTACTTTTGAACCAGGCTCCCTTATCAACAGCCCTGAAGTCCTTTTTGTTCACACTCTGACTATAAATTGCCACTTCATCCTCCCCTACATGGAAGACTAGTAATGGGTCAGTCTGAGGGCTGCACCAGGTTAGGATGATTCCTGGTGGCATCCTTACCTCAGGCCCCAGGGAGGCACCAAATATCCCCACGACCTAGGCCCAGTCAGCATAATGGACCCTTTGCTCCCCTTACAAGGGAGTTGTTGACAATTATAAGCTGTCTTTTTCTCCTCTTCAAAGTGGTTGTAGTACAGGGGATTGACCTTTCTGATTCTGGTAACTCTTCTAGTGTAGCTGGACCTTCATGCTCTTAATCCTTTTTCTGTCCTTCCATGTACAAAGCCTCTTACTTATTGTGCAGAGGTACCTGGAGGAGTGAGATGAGTAAAGAAGGATTTTGCTTGCCAGCCAGCATATGGACAATCTTCCATTCAATTCTTTGTTTATAATTGCTACCTTCTTCTGGAATATGAATAGAGGATCCCCTTGATCCTGAATTCTTTCTGCTGGCTGCTGCTGGAGTGCCTAACCCAGACCTCAAATGGCTGGCACACCAAAAGACCCACTTAGGGGTAGCAGCCCCAGGAGTCCAGAGCAAATAAAACCAACACCATGTGGCCACCATGTGGTTCATGGCTGTACCATTCTTGGATTTCCAATATCTGGATCTGCACTGCATCTAAGGCCATATCTATGATTCTCTCTCTTCTCTCTTCTTCCTCTCTTCGAATTTTCTTTTCTTGATATTAGGTTAACTTATTTCTGAATGGGTTGGAATTTGCTAAGTCAATGTTTTGTGGAATGCTTTATGTTGATTGAAGGCTTCATTTAAACTTTTGCCAGATTCCCTTATTTTCTGAAGTTTGCCAGTATAAGAGTGTTATTTTTACCCCCTGGGAAGTGGCATAACATTTTTCCCAGGTGCAACCTAAAATTACAAGAATTGAAGGCCCTTTTAATCTGTTGGGTGGGTTTTGGGAACCTTGGATCTTTTTAAAGTAAAAACCTTTCAGTGAGGTTATGAGAAGTGCCTGGGGTCTTACACAGACCATACTCAGGTTGCACTGTTTTACAAAGTAGTTTAACAGAGTTCATAAAATCTGATTAAGACTAACATGGTAAAGAAGACATTTAAAATAGTTTCTTATTGCAGAGCAGAGTTTCACCCACACTGAGCAAGGAATTAATTTCAGAGAGAAAACCTTCCAAATATATATTGTCCAGTGTTATTGTGTGCCACACTGAGGTACTAGGTCTTAAATCCATGATCAATACGAGAAGGAAGATAGTTAACTTAGCACTCCCAGATCTACAGTTCTGCCATTATCACTAACACATAAAGCATTAGCATATTGTAATAGAAAATTACAACTCCCACAGATTAAGATTAAGATACTGCAGACAAACAAATAAAACACCATAAATCCCAGTGGGCAATGACCAGAAAAAAAAAAAAACAAAACTGCCTTTTTTTTTTTTTTAATATATATCTGACCATTTGCAATGCTCCCACTCTACTTCACAACTGGACAATGTAAAGTTGTCACTTTTGCATGAATTTACCATATATAATGAAACTGTGCAGTATGTTCAATATACAATTATGATTAGCTATGTCTTTTTCATTTCATTTTCTATTGTGCCTCTTGCAGCTTTTACTGTGCCTTTTTTATTGCTTCTGAAGTCTATGTGAATAAATGTCTAAGTTCAATAAAAGTCCGAAGTGTTAACCATCTTAATCGCATAGCAGTTTAAAACTGTAAGAATGTATAAAATCAGTAACAACACAGTGTTCCAAACTTAAATATATAAAGAAACTGTTATTTCAAAGCAAAGTAGAAATGGTGTGGTCAATAATGAAATATTAATACAGAGTAAGACCTATTTTTTTCATTTCATGCAATGTCTTGCATAAAAGTATGTTTCCAATAACTGTTACAAATATTTACAAATTTTCTCTAAATGTGTCTGCTCTGAAATATTTATTCCTGAAAAAAATACATGAAATATATTACTAATATGATATGATTGACTGATTTTTTTTTCATAAAGAATATCCTGATTTTTTTTAATTAAACTATGCCTTGGAACTTTTACTGCTGCTTTCTGGAAAACAAACAAACAAACAAAAAAAACAACACCAAACCAAACCAAACCAAAAAACAAGCAACAACAAAAAAAAATCCAAAACCCAAGAAAACCCCGAGCCATTAATTTTGTCAGGACAACTTAGTTATAGAAAATTCTGCCAACTCAGACTTTGATCACAATTTTTTCTAACAATAAGGAAATAAATATTTTGTGTATTTTCCCTCCAACAGTCTAAAATTTCCAGAGTTGAAAAGAAATTGGTTTTGAGTGAAATTACTTTGCCGTTTAATCTTCACTGTTCTTTTACAAGATCACAAAAATAAATCAAATACTTATTTCTAGATATATTAATTTATTTCTGTAGAGGTTTCATAAAGAAAGCATAATATATCATGTAGTACAACCACCTGCTCAAAGCAGGTTGCCCAAGGATATGTCTGAAGTCCTGAGCCTATCCAAGGATTTAGACTTCTTCAACGTCTCCATAAAACTCTGACCAACATTATGGTTAAAATGTTTTTTTCCGTATATGTAATCAAAAGTTCCTGTGTTGTAACTTGTGCCCGTTACTTCTTTTCTTGTCACTATGTGCTTTCAAGAGAGTCTGTCTCCACCTTCTTTATACTGTTTTATAATTTTAGAAAACAATGATGAGTCTCCTTAATTTACCTTTTCCTAAGACTGAACATACTTCAATTGGGAACTGCCAGATCCTTTTCTGTAAATTTTCTTGTTGTCTAGACAGCACATAATTGTCCTATTGCACTGAATTATTTCATTTCAGATGAAAGATTGTATTTTCTTTTATTGACACTCATGAACTTCCAGCCAGCCCATTTCTTCTACTTGTTGAGATTCCTCTGAATAGCATCATGTTAATTGCTCTCCCTAGTTTGGTATTGCCTGTTAAATTTCTGAGTATTCAATCTGTTAGGTCAAAAAAGGTGGTTTAGTTGGTTTGGGCTGGGTAGCAATTTCTGAGTAATGCCTAGAAACCAGCCACCAGTTGGAATACAATTTTCCATCCACCTAAAATGGCCACTTATCCAGTCCACATGAAGCCAGGTTGACTACAAGGATACTCTGGGATGCAGTATCAAAAATCTTGCTGTCAAAGTGCACAACATGTACTACTCTTTGACCCAGAGTCTAATCTATCTCATCATAGCACCCAGTCAGGCTGGTCAGTTTGCCTTTGGTGAGCCCATCCTGTCTGTTCCCACTCAGCTTATATGAGTCCTCATGTCCTTTATGTTCCCTGTAAGGGAGGATGATTAAGACTGTATTAATCCAGATCCTCCTTCTTGATCTTGCCAAAGATGTGTGACATTTTATTTTTTCTATTATACTAACTTTAATAATAATTTTACAATTTATTTACATAATATAGAATATATTTTATAAGAATATATGTTAAATCAAAAATATGTACTATTAAACAAATTATAATTTGAATTATTTTTTCCTAATATTTAGGGATTCTGCACTAAATAATTTGAGGCTTGGAGGTTGTTTGTTTGTTTGTTTGTTTTCGGGAGGGGTGTTTTTTCTCTCATCCTTGACTTCATATCACTCGTCACAGTTTGTCTTTCTGTGAAAGCAAACATCAAAATGATGGTTCAGCGAAACAGAAACAAAATTTTAACAATACAGCAAATTGCAGCAGCATCCGCAAGTTAGCATATGCTGATGAATAAAAGCCCTTAATTGCTCTATTTGCCCCTGAAAATTTTAGGTTATACCTTTTTTTGTAATAATGCTAGTCATTCATTGAAATGCTGTTGTGATTCAAGAAACTAGCAGTGTCTTCTGTGTTTACATTACAATTTTTTTTATATATTCTTGAAGGAAAGGAATGTGCTAAATTACAGTGAATAAGAAGATAGAGTAGAATTTTATTTAGATTTCAGATATTTATGTTAATTTCATTGTTTTTCCCAAAACAACATCTTGAATATCTTCTTTTAATATAAAGGCTTTGTTTTCATACAACAAATACTTTTATTTCATATAACAGGGTTAATTTTTTCCAACTGTTCTTTAAATTATTATTATTTTCTACCAGACAGTATTCACTAAGTCTTAAATAGATCTCTTTACCAATAATTTAATTATTTTACAAGCTACTGATGTTGTAAACAAAATGATTCAGTTACTCAAAGTTAGACATATTCTTCATGGTATACCTGGCAAGAAAGTCCTTTACAGAGAAAACACAAAGATAATTGCTAACAGAAGCAACCACTTCTCACCTTTCAAACAAATGTTTCTTTGACATTTGTATTTTCTTTTTCCCTGTTGTGCTACTAAAAAGGATCTACAGTTAGCAACCATAATTATTTTAGCAGCACTTACTCCTGGAGTTCCGCGAAGCACCGCCAAGATCCCATATATTTAAACTAATGAGCTATATCCTTGAATTGCTTCAAGGAATTATTTTTTGACTGAAATTTTGTGAACTTTTCTGTAGTGATATTTGAAATTTAACAGAATTAAAAGTGACTTAATACCTCAAATACAAGAATACTAAACTATCTCTGAGATATTTAACTTGCATTGGATTATGTTTGTGACCTGGAAGAAACTTCAACCACTTTTCTTTCTCTAAAATTAAAATAAAGCATATTGAGAGAGAGGATTCCTTATTTTATCTTGATTCATAAACACATTTTATTTTCTTCTATAGAAAAAAAATTAGAGCAAAAATGAACCCTAAGGAAGGTCTAGCCTACTAATTTGCATCACACTATTTTGGAACTTGCATTTTATTTTCTGAAAATTAAGAACATCAGACACAATTCTGAAGACATATTTTCAGAAATGGTTCAAGTAGTTAATCATTTTCAGTATCATTTAAGAACAACCTGATGACAGTGAAAAAGGTTCTTACGCTTTGGCTAAAATTCCTGTAACAGAATTATGCCCAGTTCTACTCTTTCTGATAATGCTTTGAAAATCATTCAAAAACATTATAACCAACATATTGTTTCATAAATAGGGACACTCGTGTTTAAATGAAGGAAAGGCATTGAATTAGAAGCACAGAAATTTAAGGCCAGAACCAAATTCAGCCTGTGATTCAGCTCCCATGAGGGTTATAAGATGTGATTCTTACATACATATTGAAAATATTTATTACTTTGGACTTTGATGATTCTTGTGAGTACCTTCCAATTCAGCAGGTTCTGTGATAATTTTTTGTATGATTTTTTTTTGCATTAAGCCGCAATCAAGGAATCATGTTAAACAATTGTGGTTGTTTGACTGCTGGTACTATAAAACACTAATTTGGTTGTATTTGAGTTTATCTTGGCTGTTGTCCATTCTGTTTTATGCTCTCATACATAATCTTGTTACAATAATAAAAATTTTAATGCTAAAACACACCTACAATGGGCAGCGTTATATTTATTGGTCATGGTGTTGGAGATCTGCTTTTCATGTAATGCCAAAAACCCTTGGCTAATAAAAGAACCACTCAGAGATCTGTTTTCATCTTTGAGTAGAAGGTATTTATTATATTACAGTACCGGGAGGCGAGGCGAATAGCTTCGTTAAAACTCGCTCACCTTTCAGAACAAAACTTACATATTTATATACATTAATAAACAAGAGACTATAAAGAGACACCCCCTTTTCTTCGCGTCATTTTACACTTTTTATTACACCAGTCTCTCTGTTGGAGAATGCGCAGTAAAGAGCTCTGGTGGTCTTCCTCACTTTGGGGGTCTCACAAAGTAGTCTTCATCACTGTAAACTTTCGACCTTCTGTCTCGACACATGCTCTGTTAGCTTGGTCTTTTACTATTTTGCTGATTTAGACAGTTCCATGGGCAGACATCCTGTTAGTTACTTTTGCTACATTCTGATTGGTTACAAAGATTCTATAGTGAATAGAGTTAGTAATACATAGATATCCTTTTTCCTCTAGGTTAAGTGACTACAGGCACTCTCAATTGATTACAAAGATTTTATAGTGAATAGAGTTAGAAATAGATATCCTTTTTCCTCTAGTTTGCGTGACTGTGACCAAAAGCACCTTCACATACATCCTGTCAAATGTTAGACAATTCATAAATTCTAATATAGGAATGGATTTCTTATATCAAGTATATAAGTGAACTTAATAATTCATATATTCTAATACATAAATGGCTTTCCTATATCACATGTTCCAACAAAATACTGCAGTCCTATAAACAGGGCAAATCTTGTTTCTAGTGGTAGCATTTATCAATGAAAAAATAAAGATATGGCATTCCTTAAATACCCATCATAATGTATACATTTAATTTATCCCTACTAATTTATAAATTAGTGTTTTGACAGAGCAATTTTTTATATTATTATATATATAATTTTGTACTATTTGTGTATTATTATATACCATAGTGACTATTCCTAATGTACTTTACATACTTTCATTATAACTTTCAGTGTTGCATAAAGCACAGTAAGAATATTGTAGTCTAAATATCTGGAGATTTGTAGCTGTTGCTATAACTAAGTAATAGCCACTGATTGAATATTAATGTTGTTTTCTATTATATTTGTTTGGGGGAGGATGGTAGTTCAGAAGCATAAGGTATTTTTTCCAGTAGAAGTCATTATGCATACTTTGTAATAGTAAATGACACTCAGGATGAAATTTTTTTCCTTAGAAAATAATATTTTACTTATAGTCATTGCTGATTCAGCTGTCAGCAGTTGTTAGATATTTAAATTAAAAATAGGAGCATGTAGCTTGACTGTTTTTAATTGGAAACCATGGTTATCAATAACCTGACAAATTGCATAATGATCTTTGTTGTGCATATATCATAAAATACCAAAACACTAAAATAGTACATTTCTCTTAATTTTCCTCCATGTGATTGTTACATTATTGTAGTATTTCCCCAATCCTTCTTTATAGAGAATTATCTATAGAAAGTTATGAAAAAGATAACTAATTCATCTGTGACATTAATTGTTTATAGTTTTCTTCAGTTACGGAGCTGCAAAGTCATCTGCCTATAAGAATGCTTTCTGCTAGCAAGCAGGAAGATTTTTTTTTTTAAATACCTTTTCTTTGTGGCAATGTCAGTGGTAAAACACTCACCAATGTCAGTTTGCAAAACTGTTAGTCTCTGACATATCCAGAATAACGCAAATGCCAATTATAGGTTAAGATCAGTACTCTGAATATATTCTAATTTTGGGAGCAGGGCAAGTCAATTCATGTAGAAGGGACTTGATTATTTGAGTCAAACTTTGCTGTCAAAGAGGGTGAACTTTTATACCATACACCATGCCTCTTTTATGTTGCCCCTTTCTACCTTGAATTATTTGCTTAGTGATAACATAGTTCACAGGTGTAACTAGTTCAGATCAGTACTTCACATGGCACATCAGAAACACATTCATTTCTGTGTAGACTTTCCATTTGTTTATCTGGTTAAATGCCTGAGTGAGAAGATAGAAACATGAATCTGTGCAAATAGTTTGTTCAGACAGTGCAGTTTTCACCATTAAAAATCATCTAAAAGATTTAGTATACAATGATGGAATTTCACAAAAAATAGATCAATTCAGTTAGGTGAGGTATGTTTTTTTTCACAAAGACATATTGCTTAACACTAATGGCAGCATTTTTTTTCATCTATCTTAAGCAGTTAAACTCTCTATTAAACTTTATGTAATTGTGCCTAAGATTGATGCAGAGATGGCATGTGTCCACTCCTTCATAAAATAATCTCCACCTGCTTTATGTATTTTATGTATTTTGGGGGTTTTTTTTGTTTTCTTCTTTAATGTTAAAAAGATTCAATGAAAATTAACTGACTCTGGCCAGAGTTCACCTTATCTAGCTCTTTCAAATGTGTGGTAATGATGATTCTGCAGATTTTAAAGTCTTTGTTTTTAGAAGTATTAAATATTCTGTAGGGCTACTGGGAAATGAAGTATCTTCTTTCACTGTGTTATGTGGATATGTCACTTGGTTATTTTTTAAAAGCCAAAGTGTTTTTATTGAACAATTCCAACTTTGACACAATTAATGATTTGAGGATTTCCATTAGGTAACATAATGTGCTACCAGACAGTTTCTTTAAGGAGAGTATCTTTGGGATTCCTCTATTATGAATAATTTGTTTGTAATTTGTTATTCCTTGTATCTAGAAACTCCTGTGTACATGGTGCCAGTGCAATGCCACTTTTATCTAATTTCTTCTTGCTAACTTCACTGTGCTAAAGGTGGAGATTAACAGAATTTTGCTATATTCAAACCCCTCAGCCATTTTAACTGTTTCGAAATATTCTGATAGTGAAACCAACAATACCAGTCTATGGTGGCAACTTTGCAGAGGGTCCCATTTACCTTCCATCCAGCTAATAATCGTAGAACATATCAGTTTCCAGGTACTTAAGCAATTGCCACAAAAAAAAATCTTTTTTTTTTAACCTGTTTTGAGGCAACTGCTGATTTTCAAGGCTGTGGTAAATGTGTTTTCACCATTTGGAAAAAAATTGTACACTTTGGCTATTATAAGCATAATTATTAAAAATCAGACCCAACTTGTTTTTCACTTCCCACAAGCAACATTTAGATGTTATTATAAAACTTAGCCTATTTCCTAGAGTAGGTTTCTAATTTACTTAAGCCTCACAAGTCTAAGACTTTTAGAAAATGCCTATGGCTGGCTGTCAGTTTTATCCACAAAGGCACTGTAGCACAGAGTTGACCATTGCTGGAAAAGTGAAAATTAGTTTAAACCTAGGCCAATTAAAAAAAATATATCTTTCTTATGAAATTTATCAGTTCTGGAAGCTGCTGAAGTGAAAAGAACCTGGGAGAATTAATCCATCACCAACTGACTGTGGGATGCTTCTGCCATACAGCTGTGAAGAGAAAAAATGCAGACTTACAGGATAATGTTAAAAGTTTTTCAAGGTGTGCTGGAATAGAGTCCATTTTCTTCATTGTACCTGGTATGGGCCTGTGTTTTGGAATTGTGCTGAACAGTGCTCATAATTTAGGGATATTTGTTATTGCTGTGCTTGCACAGCTTCTGCTTCTCACACCATCCCTCCAGCAAGTAAGCTAGGAGTGCACAAGAAGTACTCTCCAGAGGGAATTGGACAAGTTGAATTGATGGGCTGAGGCCAATGGTATGTGGTTCAACAAGGTCATAGTGTGGACCTGGTGCTTAGGGGCATTGTTTAGTGGTAAGCATGGCAGTGCTGGGTTTACAGTTGGATTAGAGTCTTAGACGTGTTTACCAACCTTAATGTCTCTATGATTTTAAGATGAGAGGAGGCAAGGCTGTGATGGATGACCCTGGATGACCAAAAGGATGTTCCATACTATATGACATTATGTTTAGCAATAAAATTAGAAGCAGATTGGTGGGGGTGTCACTGCTTGGGGTCTGGTTGGGCATTAATTCCTTGGTGGTGAACAATATATTAGGGTAATGAGATCCCCTGAGGCTCTTCTCCAGACTAAATGGCCCCAATTCCCCCAGCTGCTCCTCACAGAACATGTTTTCTAGACTTCATCAGCTTCATTGTTCTTCTTTATTGTTCTATTTTATTTTTAATTATTAAAATGCTCTTATCTCAATCCATGAGTTTTCTCACTTTTACCCTTCTGTTTCTCTCTCTCCATTCAACTGAGGAGGAGAGTGAACAGGTGGCTGTGTAGTGCTTAGTTGCCAGCTGGGGTTTAGCCATGACACGTGGGAAAGAGAAAAATATAAGAAACACTGTGTTATGACCTTTAGGAGACCTTGCCTTGGAATAACAATCAAAATTCTGTTCCGTGTTTGCACTCCCTTCATGAACTGTGCTCAGAAAGTATACCACGGAAGTACCTGACAGGAATAGATGTAGAACAGAGCCATTAAAATGGACCTAAAAATATTGTTTTATGTGATGACTCTGATAACACAATATTACATTAAATGACAGAAGGTCTGTTTCATTTCTGCAATCATCTCACATACATGAATCTCCCTCTCTTTACTGTTATGAGTATCCATCTGGACCCATGCAACAAGCAAATTCCATCTGGTTGAGACTCAGAAATGACATTGTCAAGAATGAAATACTGGACATTTGCAGATATCCACAGAAAGTGTCTGCTGCTCAGCCAGGATGCTTTAACTTTTGATGCATGCTCCTATGTTGTTCAGCTATTTGCAATATCAAGCCTTCACACAGGAGGCCAATTAACATTTTCAGCCTCAGGTTACATGTCTCGTTTTATGCAACTGTGAGTTAAAATTGCAGGATATGATCTGGACCCTGAGTCACTAAACTCTTACCTACACTGGCCAGAGTAGGTATTTTTGTTTTATTTTGGAAGACTGGCTGTCACAGGAGGATTTGATATCACCTTTTAATTACAGTTATGTATCCCTTCCCTGTTGCATTAATATTTGAATTTTTAGGTCCTGTTCAGGTGAAAATACTTGGTATAAATTGTCTTAACTTGCTGGTACTGAAAGGGGATTTACATTTTATTTAGTATATAAGCCATATGTGTGCACTGGATTTGTCTGAGATGGAGTTAAATTTTCTACATTGCAGCTTGCACGGTGCTGTGTTTTAGATTCCTACCAAGAAAATTCTGATTACTCACCAATGTTTTAGATCTTGCTGAACAGCGTTTGCACAATATCAAGGCCATTTGTTTCTCTGCTCCACCAGTGAATATATTGGGGATGTACAAGAGGTTGGGAGGCAACAGAGCCATATAGATGACCCAAATTACCAAAAGAGATATTCCATGCCATATAATATCATGGTTAGTAGTAAAATGCAGGAGAGCTTGTTTATCTTTCACATGGAAACTGACAGGGTCTGATACTATCTGTGGGAGATGTTGAGTAATTGTATTTGACTAACTTGTCATGTTTTGTATACTCTCTTTCTTCTTCTATGTTTGCTTTGCTTTTTAATCTATTTTTATCACTACTGTTGCGAACTGCCCCTGAAGGCTAGGGTAACTCAGGTTCTTGTTAATAGATCATTTGAGGTGGATTAAAGTGAAATGACACTGAATGGTTTTTTATATATAATATATATATAAATATAATATATAAATATATAACATTTACATATTTATTATATATACACATATATAGTATATATATTTATATTTCATTTTAGAGCAATTTCGTTGCAATGGAAAGGAGGTATGTAGCCATTTTTGTTATAATGTATAGTGATGTAGCAATAAAAATATCATAAAAATAACACTTAAGAAAATATATAAGGAAAAGATAGAGAAAGAAAGATATCACAACTCATGGATCCAGCAAGGAGACTTGATTGTTGAATTTAGATGTCCACTGGTCGAAGTGAGGGTCTCAGACTGGATCCGTCAGGAGTGCAGGAAGCCCCTGAAACACAAAGTTCAAAGGGTTAATATACAGACGGGTTCAGGTGGAAATGCCCAGGTATCGACCCTGGTGTGTGGGGAGGAGTTTTATAGTGTAGGTCACTTACAGTCATCTGGTGGAAGGCTCCAGAAATGGGTCTGGGGACACTTTGGGAGTCTTTGATGGTTAATGACACCTTCTAAGACATGAGAGCTGCCTGTCACTTCAGCATAGCTGAGCCAGTTATGCCCCATCGGAAGGGGTGAATGCCTTCAGGCCTACATGTGAATGTCCCAGTTTTTCCAAGGAGGGAGTTTTCACACCTGAGATACAGGCACGATAAAAAGCATTACCCCACCGAGCAGGATCTGTTTCATGCTGACCACTTCCCTTATCTGGCTCAAAACCCAACTTGCTGCTGAACATTGCCCAGCTTGCTTGCTGCTCATCCGCTCTGTCTTACCTGGATCATACAAAACCCTCTGGTCCTCACATACAGCTGGGCGACAGGGTGCAAACCTGGCCTCAGCAAAGGCCTGGGCTGCTTCTGAAAATGGTCCATTTTTTGAGTCATTAGCCACTAACATTTCGATCTTTCATAACTACCCCTGAGTTTTCTGGCAATTGCTCTTCCCTTTCTCCTCCCCTGTCCTACTGGAGACCAGGGTTGGGAGAGAATANAAGAGATATTCCATGCCATATAATATCATGGTTAGTAGTAAAATGCAGGAGAGCTTGTTTATCTTTCACATGGAAACTGACAGGGTCTGATACTATCTGTGGGAGATGTTGAGTAATTGTATTTGACTAACTTGTCATGTTTTGTATACTCTCTTTCTTCTTCTATGTTTGCTTTGCTTTTTAATCTATTTTTATCACTACTGTTGCGAACTGCCCCTGAAGGCTAGGGTAACTCAGGTTCTTGTTAATAGATCATTTGAGGTGGATTAAAGTGAAATGACACTGAATGGTTTTTTATATATAATATATATATAAATATAATATATAAATATATAACATTTACATATTTATTATATATACACATATATAGTATATATATTTATATTTCATTTTAGAGCAATTTCGTTGCAATGGAAAGGAGGTATGTAGCCATTTTTGTTATAATGTATAGTGATGTAGCAATAAAAATATCATAAAAATAACACTTAAGAAAATATATAAGGAAAAGATAGAGAAAGAAAGATATCACAACTCATGGATCCAGCAAGGAGACTTGATTGTTGAATTTAGATGTCCACTGGTCGAAGTGAGGGTCTCAGACTGGATCCGTCAGGAGTGCAGGAAGCCCCTGAAACACAAAGTTCAAAGGGTTAATATACAGACGGGTTCAGGTGGAAATGCCCAGGTATCGACCCTGGTGTGTGGGGAGGAGTTTTATAGTGTAGGTCACTTACAGTCATCTGGTGGAAGGCTCCAGAAATGGGTCTGGGGACACTTTGGGAGTCTTTGATGGTTAATGACACCTTCTAAGACATGAGAGCTGCCTGTCACTTCAGCATAGCTGAGCCAGTTATGCCCCATCGGAAGGGGTGAATGCCTTCAGGCCTACATGTGAATGTCCCAGTTTTTCCAAGGAGGGAGTTTTCACACCTGAGATACAGGCACGATAAAAAGCATTACCCCACCGAGCAGGATCTGTTTCATGCTGACCACTTCCCTTATCTGGCTCAAAACCCAACTTGCTGCTGAACATTGCCCAGCTTGCTTGCTGCTCATCCGCTCTGTCTTACCTGGATCATACAAAACCCTCTGGTCCTCACATACAGCTGGGCGACAGGGTGCAAACCTGGCCTCAGCAAAGGCCTGGGCTGCTTCTGAAAATGGTCCATTTTTTGAGTCATTAGCCACTAACATTTCGATCTTTCATAACTACCCCTGAGTTTTCTGGCAATTGCTCTTCCCTTTCTCCTCCCCTGCCCTACTGGAGACCAGGGTTGGGAGAGAATAAGCAAGCAGCTGTGTGGTACTGAGCTGCCTACTGGTGTGAACTCACAACAATGTGAAACAGAATACATCAGAAAAGTATCAGAAGCTGCCATAGGTTCTTTATCAATGTTGAATCCTCTGTATCTGTTGGTTTTTGTTTTGGTTTTTTTAGATCACCTAGGAGAACATATGTTAATTTGAAGACTTTGGGATAGGCATAGAACATAAATAATCAGCACTGTTGCAGATGGAGAGCTTATGTGTGATGGCATTAGAAGTTTTTCTTTGCAAGTATGAAACATTAGCCTTAGCTTGTGTACTGAATAAACATACATTTGAATTTATGTTGAAACACCTGAAAATAAAATACTTTTTTACTACCTACATGTTAGTGTTCAGTTAAGATAAAATTACTTTCTATTCAAACAGAGAATGAATATATATATTAATTTAGATTAAAATAATTAAACTGATTGAATACTCTTTTCAGCAATTATGAATACTTCCTCTAATGGGATTCACTTTCCATGCACACATACACACACAAAATCAAAGGAAATGTTTTTTAAAACCTTGAAAACTTCTTTAGTTCCTTTTGGAAAATACACTTGATTAACATTCTCTCCATGTAATGTAAAACATCCTAATTACAGTACTACTGTGCACAACAGAGATTACCAAAAACACATTTAATAACAGAAAATCTATGAAAAGGATATTTTGTTAAAATTAGGAGAGCTTTTTCCGCTAAGCACTGAAAGAACTGATAGAAAATTAACTCTGCTATTAGTCAAAAAAAGTGGTTTATCTACTAATATTTGCTGCAAGGTATTTTCTGCAATGATTATGTTTTAACTATTTATACCCTGTAGCAGCTAAAACACTGGTAATTCACTGTCAGTGTATTAAGATCTGATGTCAGTGTCTTAATGAACAGAATGGAGAGAGAATGGAGCACTTGACCATGCTTAGACTTGCTCTCCACCTGTGTATTCTCAGCCTTGACCTGCTTGCCAGCAATGTATTTATACATATTAAGTAAATATGTTCAATTTGTAAATGAAGTCAATGCAATGGTGTTTATTTTCTCCATATAGATCTCTTATTCATATAAATCAAGATAAAAATAAGCTTCAGTCCGTCCTTTCAAATCTATAGTTGTCAATGCCTATAGAAGTTTTACACCTTCGACTTAAATGTGCATCTTTGCTCTATTGTCCAACATGGAAAACCAAACAATAGTAACAATACCATCAGAGATGAAACTATGAGTTTAAAACTAGTCAGTAAAACTTTTCTAGATAAAGGAGTTTGTGCCTTTCATAGATCGATGCAACTGGCCATCTGGCAAATAGAATAAATGTTCTGTGAAGTTCATTTTTATCAGTGTGTAGGGAAAATATATTTAGAACCTTTTAACATTGTGCTATAAAGAGAAATCAAGGATAATGAATTACTGCGCTGTACTGCAAAAATATAGGAATCACTACTGTGTTGGTGAGGCAAGAAATTCTTCACCAACAATTCAGTTAGGTCTATAAGAATAGTTTTAAACTAGACTTACCGGGAGCAGGGAATAGACTTTTCCAACATGAAAACACCTGTGAAATGCCTCAAAGAAATTAGGGTATGTTCCTCTAAAATGATGACATAGTAGCACAACTGAAAGGACTCTGCATCAATGGAGTAAATGAGTCAAAAAACACGGGAAGCTGGATGCCACTGTGCAGCTAGGAAGCTAGAATCTAATCA
Source organism: Campylorhamphus procurvoides (assembly GCA_013396655.1). Classification (NCBI taxonomy): domain Eukaryota; kingdom Metazoa; phylum Chordata; class Aves; order Passeriformes; family Dendrocolaptidae; genus Campylorhamphus; species Campylorhamphus procurvoides. Next base: position 524,149 of record WBMV01001232.1, on the reverse strand, counting down.
CTAGCACTAAATCTGGTGTGATGAACCACATGACTGGAATGCTGCAATCAGTGATTGTAAACCAGGATTTTACAGGAACAGGCAAAGAAGGATAGACTGGAGCAGGGATTGCCTTCTAAGTAGGAAGAAAAAAAAAGGTTTATTGATTGCACAGAGCCATCTTTGAAAAACCATGATGAACAGACTGAGAGCTTGCGGATGAACATTAGAGGCCAAACCAACAAAACCTTGTGGCTGGTGTTTGCTACAGGCTTCCTGAAGAAAACAAATATGTTGACAAATCCTTCTTACTTCAACCACTAGGAAGCACCCTGCTCAGAGGCCCTCATCCTGCTCAGGCACTTCAGTCACTTTGACATCAGTCTGAAAAGCAGCACATCAAGCTGTGGGCTGTCCTGAAGACTCTTTGAGTGCACCAAGGATAACTTCTTATTCCAGGTGATAGACAGTTTGACCAGAGGAGAAGCATTACTGGACCTGTTGCTTTGCCAACAGAGTAGAGACACCAAGACTGTTGGCAGATTGAGCTACAGTGATTGTGTCCTGGTGGAGTTCATGATCTTAACAGACACAGGCAGAGGAACACAAGGCACAAGAGGTTGAATTTTAGGACTTAAAGTTCTTTGAGGAACTTGTAGATGGACTCCCTGGGAAACTGCCCTGAGGGACAAAGAAGATGAACAAAGCTGGCAGTTCCTTAAGGAAATCTTTCTCAGAGCACAAGAGATCTTGACTTCCATGTGTAAGAAATCAGACATGGAGGGCAGAAGACTGATGTAGTCAGCTGATGCAGTTTCTAGCCCTCTTGCCATCATATTTGAAAAGTCACAGCAGTTAGGCAAAGACCCCAATGACTGCAGCAAAGAGAATATCACATCCGTTTTTGAAAAGGGTAAAATGGAAAATCCTGGATACTACTGACCAGTCAGCCTTGCAGTATACAAAAAGGGTCTCATAAAAAAACCCAAAAAAACAGAGAAAGGCTTTTTATCAGGACTTGTAGTGACAAAACAAGACAGAATGTCTCTAAACTGAGAGGCTGTATTTAAATTGGACATAAGGAAGAATTTTTTCACTGAGTGTAGAGAGACACTGGAACAGGTTGTCTAGAGAAGCTGCGGATGCCCCATCCCTGGAAGAGTTCAAGGACAGTTGGATGAAGCTTGGAGCAACCTGGTCTAGTGAAAAGTGTCCCTGTCACTGTACGTGACATTGGGGTTGGAACTAGATGATTGTTATGATCCCCTTTCCACCCAAACCATTCTAAGGTTCTGTGATTCCAGATTCTATGATTCCATAACTCTGCATTTTTGAGGGTGCAACATGCACAATTGCTTTTACCATCAAAGAAAAGAATAAAAAAGTTAACAATGAAAATGACTAGTTCTTATAATCCACATGTGTAAGTCATCATAATGAGTTTCCAGCTTTAGAAATCCAGAAAATAATCCTTATTTCCATCTTAAGTATTTTGAACCATTATATTCACTGCTTGAGGAATTTTTTCATGCTACAACTACTTTTATGCTACTTTTAAGCAATAAATAGTATTAGTTATATGACCTTTTTTTAGACTGCTAAAAAGAAATAGCAATTTGTAATTTATCTAAATAAATATTTTACGTTAATTACTCACAACGATAAAAATTTCATAACAATTGCCAAAGTAGTTTTTTGGCAATCATATGCTTTCAAAAACAAGTTATATAACCAAATGTTTAACTCCCGTTAAAAAATTATCTATGATATTTTAATTAAAATAGATTATTTAATCTAATTAATGAAATCTAGCATATAGAAAGCAAAATCAATTAAGTAAAATGGATTTTTAAAAATCTTTCAATACTAGTGACAGAGTTTTGAAGACCAGTACTGTATATTGCTTCATTATTGGTTCTTTACAAGTAATTTTAAATATATGTCTACAACCAACAATTGTGCTACAACATTCTCTAAGAAGTTTTATAAAAAACATTTTTCTGACCCAAAGGAAACCAATGTTAGTATTTGGTTATTTCAAATGGCCTCTGTAAAATTTACCTGACATCAGCCTATCTGTGCATATGGATATTCTTGTTCCTTCTTTTGATTCCACTCCAAACACAAAACATTCATCTTCTACCAAGCATTTTACATATAGATTTCTGCCTTTGAAATCAGGGCTTCATTATGCGTAGAGTTTTTGCCTTTACTTCATCTCAGAATAAAATCTGACATTATATCAATTTTCATACTGAATTATCATAATGATTTTTGGAACATAAATTTATTATTTCTTCAAGGTTTAAATAAAATGTATTATGTTTGACTTCCTTTTGCATATTTAACATCAAAATGATCAAAGAGGTCATATCTGAGAATGCCTAGGAGAAGGTCATTTTGTGACATTATAAGGAGCATATGTTCATTTTATGATTTTCTAAATTGCCTATGGAAAAGAGCAATCACAATAGCACACCTGATGTTTGAATGCAATTAGTATGTGAACTGATCATGCCTAGTTATGTGTAAATGTCAAGTTAGGCATCTGTATACTTATCTATTAAAAATATAAGCACACACATACGAAAAAAAAAAGATCTTTTATGCACTGGGTCTATCCTGGTTTTGTCAAATAACCTAAAATTAATTTTGTTTTTAAAAAAATAGCAAGAAATAAAATAAGAGCAACACAGAATTGGAAAGCATATTAATGAATCACTGTGTTGTAAGGGCAATTAATAGCCCAGTTGTAGGTCTCCAATATTCATTCATATTCTATATTCAAAATAGACTGCAGAAGCAAATTCAAACAGCCAATTCAGCCAAATCAATGCAGTGGTTTTAGGGGTAGCTATTTTCAGTCTTTAGACAGCAGCTATATAGGTAGTTGTAGATCATATGAATCCATGCATAGGCAAGCCCTAGATACAGAAAATATGTATTTTTCACTTAAATTCACTTATTCAAATTCTTATTGTACTACTGTATTGTTAAAACATAAGAATATAGAAAGACTAATAACTGATGCTGAATGAAAAAGAAAATCCAGATAAAATGTGGTTGGCTTAAATTTTTAATGTTCCAGTTCTAAAACTCAGCTCTTGTTATCTATCTCATACATTGTCATATGTTTTTATAGTAAGTGCTAGTCATATACTGGAGTGAGTGAAATTACACTGTATGTTTTTTAATCCCAGTTGTACTTTATCCAGTAGATGTACAGTCACTGGATTTACACTGGGATTTACAATGAATAAAAACTACTAAAGACAAACCCTATTTTCTGCCCCAAGTAGGTAGCAATATCTGGGCTTCCACAGATCCATTACTCTAAACTAACGAACAACGGCTTGTTCTATTATTGCTTTTGAAGTATGCAGAATGATCGTTGTTGAAGGCAGAAAAAAAATGGCTCCTATTGTTTTTTCAGTTTTCTATCAGAGAAAGTAAAAGAAACAGATGAAGAGCTGAAAAATACTAACTGAAGGATGTTTTCAAGTGTGGTAACCAGCATGAAAGATTACTAGAAGGTAAGAGCTGACAAATAATATACAAATTGCATTAAGATGATAAAAAGATTGAAGAAAGTTGGCCATGAGGAGAAGATGAAAGAAGAAAGATTACAAAATAATGGAGGATAAGGTTGAGTAATACCCCATTTCTGAAGCTGATTCTTCTGATGATGTCAGTAGAAGTTTTGTTACAAATCCCAACAAGAGGGATAGAGCTTTCTTTGTACTAACTGTAACCTTGACAATTTTGTGCATGGCTCATAACATCTGCTTCAGTGAACAGCAGCTGGCTAATAACTTGCCAGAATACCAACCGAATTAGAAAGCTGTGAATCACTTAACTCTACCAATTACATGCTCAAAAGATTCTGTGAACTTCAAAGTTTCATGTACACAAATGAGCATTTGTAGCACTGGTTTCCTACAGAAATGAAATACTACAAGTACATTCAGCAGTTTATGCCATTATTCTCTGGTAAAAATGGTAAATGCATAACTGTGCGCTCTCTGCTTGTGATTAGTTTTTGGAGGGTCAGTTTGGGCAAACTATTGGAATATATTTAATTCCTGTGTTTGATAGACTGGCAATACAGCTTGTAATTTGTTGTAAAGTTGCCTAGGGCTGTTGTGGATGTCTATTAGTAATTCAGAAAATTAAATAGATTCTCAAATAAGTGTGACTTTTTTGGACTCTTTTAGGACTTAAGCCTTTGAAGTAGATGCTGGAAAGCCTTTGTGAAATACTAAGCAGCAACTTTTGCAGTTTTTTTGTTCAATGTCGAAGTCTTCAGAAGCTTAAATACTCAGATTGTTGCTAAACATCTTTCATAGGAACTTTTGGATTTAAGTGAATACTGAGTTGAATTCCTAAGGCTGTAATTTATGACTAAATGTTTGATCTAAGTTACTACATGAGATACAGAAACCCTACTTAGATGTTTCCATTGTGGACACAAAAGTCTCTTAAAAAAAACCAAACAAACAAAAAAAAAAGCCACCTGGCCCCAGGAGTGTGATTCAGTGCACATAATTTAGATATTTAATCTTTTTATATAACATGTGAGATGGGTGTAGTGATGACAAATGATTAACAACTATGAAGAGTGATTCAGGAAAGTTACATTCTGATCATACACCTAAAGTAATCTATTGTCAGAATGTTTTAATGCTTTCAAGTCACAATAGCTGTAGGAGGATTTGCTGGAACAACATTTTGCAATTAGCCCAAAGACTTAACTCACCTATGGAGTAACAAGCCAATACTCAATTCCAATTCTAACTATAGAAAGCTGAAAGATATATTCCTTGCTTCTCAGGTGACTGCTTTAATCAATTGACTACAAAATATTTTCACAAGGTACCAATCTTGAATAGACATGGGCAATAATTCTTCAGTCAAGATTTAATTATCAATGAACCAAATAAAGTAAATGAAATGTAGACTGATTTTGGTTAAGCTGGGATGGGCATGCAAAGTCCCCTATGCCAAAGACTGGATCAGATATGACACACCTTGAATAAAGAAGGGAATTTAAGTAAAAGTCTTTTTGATTTATGTTTCAGTCAAGTCACTCTTATGGAATGGAGGAACACTGGCTTCTCACCTTTCACTTATGCTTTTGAGCTCAACTGAAATAAACTTCTGTGCTAATCTACCATTCTACATCAACTCAATCTCTTAAAAAAATGTTTTCTTTCTGAATCATGATTATCCTTACACAGGTACAGATATACAGGAACAAAAAAGGAAGTTATACCCTGCTCATGTCCAATCACAAACAGATATTGTACAGCACCTCATCTAGGGCTTAGGGTTACTTCTGTCCCCAAGGAATTCTAGGAAGGCACTTCTGCCATGAGTAGTCAACCAGAAAACTTTTACGTTTTGGTATCACAAAATGATGCCTACGTAAAATCATAGCTCAGAATAAACAAGGCCTGTGTTGTATCTGCCCAACACTATCTGATGCTGGAATAAGAAAGCAGAACAGGTTATATGGAAGATTTACTCAATTATCAGAACTTCATTTGCCCAGCTATAATTGGGCACTATAACAGTCAGAAAGGAGACAGTGAGAAGAGCCATTTTTAACTTTACATCCTTGTAACTTATTTGGGGTAGGAAGCCAGAAGAGGATGGCAACCCAGGTAAAAACACCCAAGTGACTTCAGATATGGAGAATATGAAAGATTGGTTTGGGGCTCCTCTGGAGTAGTAAGGCCATTGACTTTTTACAATAATCTATAAATGCCATAAAAAAAAGCCATAAAAAGCCATAAATAGATAAACAATAAGAACACATCCACAGGTGTCCAATGGCCTGAAGAACTGTGTTTGTGTTGTAGAACATAAATCTCTCACTAGAAATTGCTATCCACCCACTGTATCCATAAATGTTAGACTTTATGTCACTGAGAATTTGAGCAGAACCGAAGTGTCCAATAGCATAACTCAGTCCTTTCCTTTTGCCTTTTCCTTTTTCCTCTTCATTTAGTAGCCATTCATTTAGCCTGTGTTTTTGCTATTCAGCTACTTCTTCACTTGATATAAATTTGAGTGAACCCTTTAAAAATTCCTACAAGTACTGTCTTTCTGAACAACTCCAGAAATGTGTTTGAACAGATTTATTTACTGCCTTAACAAGGCACAGGAATTAGGAGGAATAATTCCTGCATACTCTGAGGACTCTGGTCTTAGATTGGCCCTGATTCATTCCAATAGGATAAGGTATCTTTCAAAATAAAGCTATAATCATGTGTTTTTAGGAACAGTGGTGTGACAGCAACCATAAATATAGGGGCCTTATATAGAGGCTACAGAATCGTCTCAGACATGTTTAGACACAGGCTAAATTCTCTCCTCAGACTTAGGAGGGTTAAAAGCTGTTTAGAACATTACAATTCTGTGTATAACATCCTTAAACAGAGCTCATTTTTTGATTGCTTAGTTACAAAGAAAAATAATTTTGTAATAGTCTTCTGTCTAACTGTTTATGTATTTCATCAACATCATAGTATTTATTTTCCTTTTATCTTTTCCCCACCTCTTTTTTATCACATTCCTTTAGATGGAAATAAATTGTTTCCAAAAATCTTGAAATGGCAAATTCCTCACTTTAAAAATTATGTTACTGAAAGCAGGAATTTCAAAGGAAACTAAATTACCAAGTCATCTAACTTTCCATGGGATTTTTACTTTGTCCCTAAGGTACTTTTAAGAATACTGTATCTCATCCTAATTTATATACTTGCATTAAAGTTGTAGGCTTTTAGAAGCACCTAGTAAAAAGAGTTTCTACTTACTTCAGTGGAAACTCATTACCATGGAAAGTAAAACCTTTTTTCAATCGAAGTTTTGTCATTCCAGCTCTCACAACTGAATTAAAAAAAAAAAAAAGTCAACCATGGAAAAATTAAAAAAAAAAGTAATAAAAAAGTAATAATCTTGAAATCATTCTCAGTGTGTGGTGTGTGATGATCTCCTGGAAACACAAAGCGAAAGACAAGGGCTTGTCACATGCCTCTTATGGGGTAAAATATGAAACAGAAACTAACTTGGAACTATTTTGCAGACACTATTCCAGCCCTATGCCTAAAAGTTGTTTCTGCTCATAGGAAGTGAATAACAGGGATGGAATAGAAGTGAGAATGTCTCATGAAGCCATTTTATTCTGATTTACTCAGGAACAGAGACTTATGTGAGCATTCTATCCTGTCTATTTGTGCATATTCAAATATTTTTTTCCAGGTAATTTACCAAGTTTGGCTATATTTTTATGGCAAATTCTCAAGCCTCTATGATTCATGATAATATTCACTCATGAAGGGCAGTGACTGCAGCACTGTTTCCATTTAGGTAAGCTATGCCACACACAAGAAGGAGGAAGAAGCCTCACAAAAAATCTCATGTTGGAATAACTTAAAGGTAAAATCTTATCTTACTCTACACAGTAGATAGTTACAGTGACTGAAAAGTGGAATCATCCATGAATTGCGAATATGGGTTTATGACCACATGTAATTAACTGGGAAAGTCAGTCCATTTCATCATTAAAGAGAAGGCTTCAGCATACAAAGGTGGCCACAGATATCTCAGCTTACCTGAGAAAGAGTAGAATGTTCAGCAAACAAGACCTTAAAACTAACACATGGAGGCACTTAACAGTCAAAACATACTGATGCTGACTCTGCTAGAGAAGGTCCTGCACAGACATGCCAAGATGTTCACAGGTGTGCCCACACACCCTCACCTCTCTCCTGCACCTTGTTTCAGACAATTGAACTCAGACTTTCCATACCCCCAGCCCCACACAACCACTCATTCACTCCCTCCTGGTAGAATGTGGAAAGAGAATTGGAAAGGTAAAAGTGAGAAAACTCATGAGTTGAGATAAAACCAGTTTAAAAAGTAAAAACAAACAAACAAACAAACAAACATTTTAAAGGTATGGCCATACATGCAAGCAAGCCGAAACAAGTAATTCATTCACCACTTCTCATGGGCAGGTAGGTGTTCAGCCATCTCCAGGAAAACAGGGTTCCATCACACATAGCAGTGATTTGGGAAAACCAGCACCATCATGTTGATCACCCTCCCCTTCCTTCTCCTTTCCTCAGTTACATGATGAGCATGATGCCATATCGGTCCTTTGGGGTCAGCTGTTCTGGCTGTGCCCCTCACCAACCTCCTCACAGATTGAGTGGGTTGAGGAGCAGACAAAATGCAAGCACTGCAATAACAAAAAAATCCTTAGATTATCAACATTGTTTTCAGCACAAATCCAAAGCACAGCCTCATAGCAGCTACTATGAAGAAAATGAACTCTATCCCAGCAAAAATTATCACACTCTGGAGCTCACACCTTCTCAGTCCACATGCTATACTCAGGCCTGTTACCCTACTCTCCTGCCAGTCTTGTTTCACACTGGTGCTCACACAGGGGCTCAGAGTAGAGAGTACATTCACAGAGGTGACACGTAGAGACAGTACTGGTTCAGGGTATAGCACAGACTGCAGTGATCAAGCACAAGCCTCAATCAGGTGAAAGCATACTGACCAACCACCTGCTTATATACAACTCAGTATCTTTTGCCTTCTTCTCCCTGTTTTTCAACATTTTGTTCTTACCAGTCCACTTTAATTTCAGATTTTGGTGTTTTTACCCAAATATAAGTCTTGCACATTCTTGCCGGGTCTTTGAGTTTAACTTGCTTTGTTTGATTTAGTCGGGCAGCCTAATGAACTGCAGCCATCATAGGCATACCTGATATGCTCCTATCCTCAGGACCAAAACCAACCTAACCACCTGCCCTGTATGTTGCCCACCAAGGAGATAGTTTGTACAAAAACAGAACCTGTTTACATTCCACATCAGCCACTTGCAGATGTTTACAAAAAGCTGAGGAGCTGATGCAAAGATATTATGCCTTATTTCCCTTCCTAGGACACCATAAAAGGCAGTTAAGAATGCACTTAACGTTTTCCTAATTTCATTTTATGTTTAAGTAATTGCTGAATTTCTTTCCTGGATAATATCTGATTGCTTTATACTCATTTGCAATTAGAACAATGGCTAGTAGGAAGTATAATGGCCCAATTAGAAGAATACTGAATGAAAATGTTGTCCAGGCAATGACAAAAATTATGCAAACAATTTAGAGCGTTCATTTACTAATAACATATTTTTTAGGCATAATTTGTCTTGTCTAAAAGAAATTGGATCAGTACTTCAGTTACAAATTCATATTTTAAAACACATTTTATGACTGCCTTTTACATCATAAAATGTGCCCATCATAAAAAAATTTACTTTTATGACACAGTTCCGTTGTGAAATAACCGGATTTTAAAAAATACATCAATCCTTTTCTATTATGCTAAATAGAGCACTACAATATCTACAGAAACTGAGGACTGAAATAGATTCCCAAACAACTGAAGTACACATAGTTTATCATCTGGCATGGTAATGAAAAGCACACCAGTGTATTCCACAAGCTGAGTGGAAAGTGTGGAACAATTTCTACCTTCTTAGAATCACATCTATTAAATGACCTATGGATGTCAAAGAATTTAGACAGTGCAGTTATGCTTGATGAAAGATTGTTTTTTTATGCTACATAGACTCATGAAGCTTTGCATACAAAGCTGTGTTCCCCCATGGTTGTGCAGGAAGGGCAGACTGAAAAACAGTAACTACACAGTTGGCCACAGCTGCAGGCTCTCAGGATGAAGGGGTGAAGCCTTCAGAAGGCCCAGTTTCCAATGGGTTTAGGCTTCCACTGCTGCAATGGATCTATATACTCAAGTATAGCCAAGGGTTTGCTGTTTTTTCAGTGTACTGGCATCATAATACCAAAATTGCTGCTGTGTGCATAACCTTTCCCTAAAACCTTGTGGAGTAGTTCATATTACAGCTTTATAATGATTCCTAACATTCAGGAAGAGGAGTAATTCTATTAAATAGTCATGGTAAATTTTGTCATTATACAAATACAGTGTAATCTATTTTTAAACATATTTTTAATCAATAAAACATGCCCTCTGTATAAATGAAGAATATCCTGTAGTAAAGCTTTCTGGAAAACAACAGTTAGAAAAGTTTAACAATATTTCTTTTCACCTTCCTTTAACAATTGATATATTCAAATAATAATGCCCTGTAAATAATAAATTACTCCAGGATGAGTCTGTTGAGAAAGTAGTGAGTGATTTCTGTTCTTCTGACAAACTAAATAAACACTTGATATATTTTATTCTTTAAATCAATCACTTTATCTGAAAAAAATTCTTAACAAAGCGGTTATCAATATACTGCAGATTTTGAAAATGAAGCTTTCAGAGGAGCATGGCCTCCCAGTGATTGTTCAGAAGGAAAGGCCAGGCACTGTCCCATGAACCAATGTCATGGTCTGCCCAATCATTAGTTTGCTACCACTGTGTATATTACAAAAAAACCACAAAAAAATTCTTGTAGTTCTCATATGTGCATTTTTTTTCTAGCAAAAAATTAACATGATGAATATTAATGATGAATGGCATTTAAATGGGGTATCTTGGAATGAAAAATGTATAACTTTTCCTGAAGAAAGAGAACAAATTTTAGGCACTTACAGTACCTTCAGCCTTAGATCTCCTCAGCATATCTGGAACATGCTCAGAAATACAGGGCAGGTTTAGGGGTAAAGGACAATTACAAACAGAGATTGAGTGCTTCATCCAAGTTACCTGCAAAACAGATTAATTACATTATTGTAGTAACATGAAGTTATTTTGATTACAGCTTTAATCTAATTGGAGTACAAGCTTTTTATGATGCCACCTAATCTTGTTCAGAACAATTTCAGGTTTTTAAACACTATCTATTAAGGTAGTATAGTCATTGTCTGCTAGTGATTTGTTACCCTTTTCATTTGTCTTAGAAGTCAAGAACAAGCTATATATATTTTACATATATTTGCATCATGTATTTTTCCAAAATTTTAGCTTATACTGTATGAAAAAGAAATATATTTTGCTTTATTAGAACAGAAAAAAAAATAATGATTATTTTAAAAATCTGATGCCGTAAAAGATAAATTTCTCATCAAAAGTACCAAAATCCATCTGCGAAATGGAAGAGTTTCTAACTAGCCCTTTAAATGTAGGAAATAATTCCTAATGAAAGGGGTTTATTTATGTATCTCTGAATTTAGCTAAGACTGTGTGTATCTATCCCAATGCTGAAGCGATGCGGTAAGTGGCCATAAATACAAATAGCATGCTCCCCTAACAAGACCTTAGCCATGACATAAAATAAAACATGTTAAATACTTCATATGCTTGTCTAAAATGACCAATCTGTAGCTTTTTCCTCATTAAAAAAATACTATATTTGTATTATTTTGGCAGGATTTTTAACTCCTTCACAGACAGAGTCTAATTTTATTAAAATGGATTATTATAAATTACTTCGCAAAATTGTAAATTCCATTAACAGGACTTTCTATCTTATATTTTAGCTTGCCATCCTTACTCAAGGCTCTCAGTTAATAAAAATGTTATTAATGTTTGGATGAAATCCGCTTGACATTCTCAACCCGTGTATCACTCGCCAGGTAAAATTCCAACAGGTTAATGGGTCAGTTTTTCCTCATTTGGAAACTATTGCAAAATCAGCTCCAAAATTTTGAAATGAAAGTTTTTATAATGGTGGGTCTGATTTCGTTTTACAGAGTCAGTTATGAACAACGTCTGCCTTTGAGATGAAGGACTGACTATAATGCAGATATAAAATTAGTAAATCATGGGTATCTATAATGGCATGGCTTCATCAGCCTTCAGTTCTGGTCCCTTGGTACTTTCTTCTAACCGTGCAACACAAAAATAAAGGGTAAGAGGATTTTAGTCATAGGACAATAAAATCTGAATCTTTTTCTGAGGAGTGATTGACCCTTATCACACCTGGATTCTTTTTACTGCAGTAAGAATTTCTTAGAATTCTCAGTTTGAAATAAAAATAGTTTATTGACATTAACTTCATTAAAATATTACAAATCAAATAATAGCAGTGTCTTAGAAAGTTTCACCAAGATATTAGAAAAAGGTATTATACGATTTATAAATAAATCACTAAAAGTATATCATGTCTGGAGGCAGTAGTCTTTCTACACTATGAAGAAATTCTAATCTACTGAGCCATATACTCAATAATTAATGATTTAGCCTTACTCTGACTTGAAAGAATCCATCCACTCTGATGTTGCTTTCACACCCATCTTCTATCATTCTACCTTTTGAATATTTCTATAATAAGAATTATTTTTCAGCAGATGTAGTTTTTAACAAAAATATGTTGTACTTTTGCATTTGAAGCCAGCACAACTATATACAAGTAACCATCAGTGCTCAGTTCTGCATTCTTTCTAGTAATCATGTGTCCCTAGAGACACCAAAATACTTGTCAACTCTGCTACTAAATTGGGTCACATAATGTTAAAAACATCAAAGCTGCTCTTGTACCTTCCAAAAATATTTCCTAAGATATTTATTTTATATTTCTGTATAATTATAGCTTAAAAACATACAGAGAATTCTGTCGTCTTTTTCTTCTGGGATGCCTTCATTTTTTTTGTTTATATTTTTTTTTCCCCAAATTAACCAAAGCATCCCCCCAGTGCCATAGAAGCATAGGAAGGCCTTGGTTCAAAGGGATCTTAACAGTCATCTAGTTCTATCCCCCGGTCATGGGCAGGGACACCCTGCTCTAGACCAGGTTGCTCAGAACAAGTGGCCTTGAACACTCTCAGGGATGGGACATCCATAACTTCTCTGGGCAACTTGTCCCCATGCTTCACCACTCTCACAGTAAAGAATTTCTTCCTAATACCTAATATAAACCTACTCTTTTTCCAGTTTAAAGCCATTCCCCTTGTCCTGTCACTACATGCCCCTATAAAAAGGTCCCTTCATCTTTCTTGTAGGCTCCCTTCAGGTACTGAAAGGCCACAATTAGGTCACTCCTCTCCAGGCTGAACAATCCCAATTGTCTTAATCTTTCTTCATAGGAGAGGTGTTCCAATCCTCTAATCATCTTGGTGTCATCCAGACTTGCTCAAACAGGTTGATGGCTTTCCTGTGCTGAGGCCTCAGAGGTGGGTTCAGTACTCGAGGTGGGGTTTCATGAGAGCAGCGTAGAGAGGCAGGATCCCTTCCCTAGACCTACTGGCCACATCACTCTGGATGTAGCCCAGGATATGGGCACAACTTTCTAGCAGCACTTGGTGAATTCCAAGTCCTCTGTGTTGACCATGCTGTGTGTGTTGGCACCTCAGGCTGCTGGGCTGTTGCCTTCCTACAGGAACACCCCTTAATTCCTTTGAGATATTTCTCCAGTGTTTCCCTGTTGGTGGCTTCTGTTACCTCAGGAGTCTCTGGCTCATATTACTAAGTCTACAAGTGTGGTCCACTGTGGCCAGCACATTTTGAAGTCAGTGGCAGATGCCCCTCACCAACACCCTTTCCCTCTAAGCCTTGCTTATCATCTCCAGCTGGCCAGAGACAAGCTCCCAGGGGGGAGCTTTAATGAAGGTGGGTCCCTGCCAGTGCTGTCCACTCTGAATCAGAGCTCCATCTGAGTCAAGCCTGTTTATGTTTTGGTTTCAAGCTGTTGTCAGGTAGGAAAGCTCAGCTTCCTCCCTTGATGCCATCAGCAGCCCCAGAGCTCTTATATATGTACTATAAATGTATATTCTTGAAAGATAGCAGCGCACCAAACAATTTTTTTCTATGTAAGTAGAGCAATGCAGAAATTAAGGGACATGCCTGAGTTACAGTATTAGTTCTATAAATAGATTTAGATGTATTTTCACACTCACTCAGGAAGTTAATTCACAAATGGCCTGATCTAATTCTCATTCAAATCAATAGCAGCCTTTAGTAGGCTCTGTTTAATTTTTCTGAATCTCAGTTATACTGCTGTAAATGGAAGATATCTCCTTTAGTCAGAGAAGTGATGTGAGAATGAATGTTTAACAATTTATAAAGAGTCAGACAGTGCTCAGACGCAGACTATAAAAGCAACCAGAGAGCTCCATTCTGTATCTATTACTGAAAATACTGCACAAGGTCCAGCTCACCAAAGTTCTGTGCCCTGGCTCAGGAAAAAGGCATCTTAGATGACCCTGAAAGACTTCTATCTCTTTTCTTAAATAGGGCAGGAAACTCAGGTGCATTACGGTCACTGCTTCAAAACAGTGACTAAAGGGAAATTAAGTATATTAGGTGATATGGATTTCACACTTTATTTATACTCATCCTTTCTAATAATTTGCATTTACTCTCAGGCACATGGTGTGATTCTTGGGAATGGTCATGTGCCGGGCCAGAAGCTGGACTCAATGGTCCTTGTGGGTCCCTTTCAACTTGACACATTCTGTGATTCTGTAATGTACTTGAGACTAGAGTCATGCTCCCAAATATGCTAGTGCTGGTGCTCTATAGCCACACATAGTCACTGGATGTGAAGCAGAAAAGGCTTTAATGATAAGCATTGTCAGAGGCCATCTAATCTCTCTCTACAAATACCGGATAGTTTCATTCACTCATTCATTCATTCATTCATTCATTCATTCATTCATTCATTCATTCATTCATTCATTCATTCATCTTATTCAGTGTGATTCCTGGCTTTTGATACAACCCAAAACCAGTGGAGACACTGTGCCAGCAGTGGAATGGTGTTCTGGCCCAAGGGAGAGCACTCAAGGGTGTGCCTTGCTCCTAGGCATTTTAACAGCATGCCTATTGTTGCCTTAAGGAGTGAGGATAAAAAACTTTAGGCAATTTCAGTAGGAGATAAGATAAGTGAGCAGGAGTTTTAATGAGCCAAACAGGCTCCAGGAACACATTTACACAGGAATCCCCCTTTAGACCCTCGTTACAAGATTTTATAATAGTGTCCATCCAATCCCATTCTGTTATTTCCCCCAGTCCTGCCTCGTTCCGCCCTCGGCACACCCCATTAGGAATTGGGTCTGGGGTCTCAGGACCCTTCCTTCATCGTTGTTGTCATCTTCCCAGCATGTCAGGTCCTTGGAGGCCTTCCAAAGCTTCAGGTTTCGAGGTCCTTCTGTCCCTGTCTTTATCTTGTGGTACAGGCTTCATGGTCCTTTTCTGCAATTCTACCTTGAAATAAAGACTAAACAGCTACTGGAATTCTAAGGGGTTGATATAGAAGGGGACTAGTATGTATAAACATTCAGCTACTGAAGTTATTTTACTAGTACATTAGATCTACAATATTTCTAACACCTATAAAATTGAAAAATCGAAAATCAAAGAATCCCTTAGGCATCACTATATCCAGACTGCCCTCAAAGCAACAAACTGAGCAATTTCTGGTCTCAGACTGGGTATTGTTAGAACTGAGAAGCTATGGGATGAAACTGATGTACAGTTTACAATGCTTCTCACTAAACTTTATTTCTTGGCTCTCGGTATGTTCATGTTACGGAACAGATTCAATATGTCTCAGTGCTGACTTAGACTTTTTTTAAAGCTGCTAATACCATTCTTATTCTTATACAGGGCTCTGAACAGGGCTTTTTACTGAATCATGGGACACAAAGCATGTTCTCTTATCATGGGGTAGAAGTAGATAAAGACAGTGGAAACAAAAATGCAATGTTTAACTAAGGAATCTACCAAAACAGTTAAAATAAAACTGCTGTTCAAAAATTACAATTTTAATAATTTTCACATTTGCAGCTAACAGAGTAATTTGATGTAGAACATCTCGTTATAAAATAATAAGGCAAATTGATAATGTCGTTGCACTTTGATGAAAGATGCAAATTGATACTAAATTAAAGACTGCTTTCATGAAATCCAGGTATCCCAGAGTGCTTATGGTCTGTTTAACATTTAAAACAGCTACGTATCTGTAGCTCTGTATCTTCATATATTTATTCTGGTTTATTTCATTATTAACTTTACTGTTTATAAAACTGGGCTTTTTTCAGGTACGCTTACATAGCGAGATGAGGAGATCTACAAATACCACAGTGCATCACCAAATATGCAAGAACTTTATAAAGAATATCTTATAGAACTTTTTAATTCAAATAAAACAAAGTTAAGTTGATAAGAGGGTACTTAAAAATGACTAATTAAGCTGGCTGAACATAGAGACTAAGTTTCCAGAAATTATTTAATCATCATGTGGTTCAATGACCAAGATTTTCAGTATTACTAGATTTGCTTTCACAAAAGAATTGCAGATATAGGAATAAAATAAAATAAAATTAAAATTCAGATTTTAAAGTTCAGATTACAAATTCAAGCTTTGATAAAAAGATGTTTATCTTAGGGGCTTTTGGTTAAAAATAAAATATTTCAGCATTGGTATGATAAAACATAAATTGACAAATTAGTGGATTACAATCATATCTTCTGTCTAGAGGAGGTTTAATTTTTACATTTATTTGGGCATGAGAATGTACCACTTCACAAATAATAAAGTGTAGTATTACGTACAGTTTTACAGCTCAGACTGCCAGAGTGAAAAAGTGTGTTAGAAATGTTAATTACTTGCTTTACTGCTCTAATAGCACAGTATATATGTTTATTGGCATATTTCATTGATATGTTACCTTATTTTCTGAGTACCTGAGCTTATATTGATATTTTAAAATTAGGACTCTTACCACCATCAATAAAGAAGAGTTATTTCATTTAAAAATAACCATCATTTAATTAATATTATGTGATTTCCTTTGAATAAGCAGCAAAGGCATCATTAGGGCTTTTTAGGGAATGAGTCCAATCCTGATAATTGCAAAGTTAATTTAACTGTGAAATGGAGGCATCTGTGTGCCAGAAAATGTTCTTTAGTACTCTATGGGCAATAACCTCAAATGTATAAATTTGCATATGTCTATTGAGTTGTGAATTTACACCATCAAAGATTCTATTTCCATGTTAAAACCTGCTATTCTTCATAATGCCATTTACGCAAATTAGTGAATTATGGGAATAGAGCTATCACAGACATTTCCATACATTTGATGCAACCTTTATTTGTATTATAAATGACCAAGCCTTTCTCAGAAAGAAAGGAGAAAGCAAAGAATTCAATATCATATCCCAAGCCAAATCCAAGTTTATATAGGCAGGTTTCTGAAAGCCTCAGGAATTACAGAATTCTTTTATCTAGAGCGGTTGACACACTGAAGGGAAGGGATGCCATGCAGGTGGTGACAACTTTGAGAGGTGGGCTGATGTAGACCTCATGAAGTTCAACAAAGCGAAGTGCAAGGTCCTATACCTTCATCATGACAATCCCAGACACATCTACAGGTCGGGCAAAGAAGTGATTGAAAGCAGCCCAGCACAGAAAGATGGGGTGATGATTGATGAAAAACTTAATATGAGCTGGCAGTGTGTACTCACAGCCCAGAAAGCCAACTGAATCCTGGGCTGCCTCAAAAGGAGCTTGGCCAGCAAGTCAAAGGAGGTGATTCTCCCTCTCTGTTCTGTTCTTGTGGCACCCCACCTGAATACTACATCCAGTAGTATTACGTGTCCCCAACATAAGAAGGACAGACATCATACTCTTGGAGCAAGTTCAGAGGAGGCCACAAAGCTGATAAGAAGACTGGAGAACATCACCTACAAAATCAGGCTGAGAAAGCTGGGGATGTTCAGCCTGGAGTAGACAAGGTTGCTTGGAGACCTCATAGTGACCTTTCAGTATCTGAAGGGGGCCTACAGGGAAGCTGGAGAGGGACTCCGTCAGAAACTATAGTGATAGGACAAGGAGTAATAGGTACAAATTGAAAGAGGGGAAATTTAGGTCAGATATGAGAAAGAAACTTTTTACCCTGAGGATGGTTCAGGTTACCCAGGGATGCTGTAGATGCCCTTTTTCATCCTTATTAATCAAAGAGGTAGATTAATAGATTAAGTTATATCAGCCAATATCATATAGTTATCATGGCTGATGGGACGCTCTCCCTCTCCCCTGTCCCTCTGCACGTGGCCAGGTGGCCAGGCCACAGGGTCCTCCCAAGGTCTCAGTAAGGAAGACACATACACTCCAGGGACAGGAAGCTGAAAGAGAGATTTATTCACCTGGTCAGGTCATTTATAGACCTTACAGCCAGGGTCAAAGGGGAGGGATACAAAGGAACCAATCAGCACACAACCTGATGGGGGCTTGCATACTAATTAGGAAGGTAAGAGGTGGCTTTTCCAGGGGCCTGGGGAAAAGGGTAACACAGCGATAAACCTCATGTTATAATACAGTAAAAAACTCAGGTTTAGTCTTCTGCCACATATAGTTAGTACTTCTCTCCAATTTTAATTTTAGTATACATTACTAGTCCAAAATATGTATTTAATTGATAAAATAAGCCAACAAAGGAAACTCATGGCATCTGAGCATATTGGCCTTGTACTGCTTCCTGTATGTTGCCCAGATTTCATAACACAGATGCATCTCACTGTCATCATAAGTAGCCATTTTCACTGATACAGAAATTCTAGGACATGTGGTAGGATTAAATTGCCCTCAGTTAATAACTGCTTTTACGTTGTTTCCTTTAGCACATACACACACTAACGGGTCCCTTAATGCATCATTTAAGATCTCTGAACTGGCAATGCTCTGTTAATTTTCTTAATTCGCCCTCTTAAAAAAAATATAAATGTGGAAACAGCCTGAAGTCACCAGTAGTTGAGGGAATAGATGATGTTATGCAGTTTCCACAATCTATGCAAATGTTTTCTCCAGTGGTTTAATAGAAGCTGTGAGCTTATGCAACAGCTTAAAAAGGTTAACCGCTATTACACTTGCTAAAACCACAAAGTAGGGTTTTTATTCAATTTAGGATATTAGGTAGTTCATATTATTCAAAACTTAAAGTAGTGGTGGGCTAGTTCTCTATTGAGCTATCAAACAATTCCATTTTCCCCAAGTTAGACATTAACCTTTTTCCTGTTTTAAGCAAACGATTTACTCACAGTCCCAGTAGCTACATGATGTTTCTTTCTTCTTTTTTCCTTCTGCTTTTTGCTAGGCTTTAATCACTTTCTTTTTTACAGTTTTTATAGACCTCATTTTATCTTCAGTGTTATGTACTTTGCCACTGTCTTAACAATTATATTATGAAGAAAAGAAAGACCTAAATGACATACGTAACTTTTAACTAGAAATATATACAACTCAGCTAAAAGTATTTTAGATCTAAAAACAGTGAAGTAACCATAGTAAAAGAATCTGCAAATAATTTAAGGTCATATTATCAACTTCTTTTGCACCTAGTATATAAAGATCTTCTCATTTGCACGTTTTTCAAGAACCTCTGAACACAGTTTGGTTGTTGGTTGTGGGTTTCCCTGTTAGGGTTTGTTTTGTTTTTTTTATAAGAGGAAGATTGGCTTCTGTTGGAAGCCTCTGGAAGTTTCCCTCCATCCTATAGAGCAGAGCCAATGAGGGCCAGCTCTGAGGAAAACTTCCTGCTTTTGAACCATTAAGTTACGCCCCTGCATGAAAACATATCTGAGAAGTTGTTGCACAGTTAGAAATTGGCAGCCATGGATTAACAACATCACAATGCAGACATCAAGGTCAGTGTAGGAGGAGAAGAGGAGAAGGAAGGGGAGGGACCCCACGGATCAAGGAGAGGACTTAAAACTATTATTCCCTGAATACGTGGTGATGACCATGGTGATTACGAGTTGTTCCCTCGAAGCCCATCGGATCCATCAGGGTGAAAAGACCCCCTGGTCGGAGCAGGGAAATGCATGAATGAAGCTGTTACCTCTAGGGAGGCCCCCAAGATGGAGCAGAGGTTCTGCAAAGATTTGCAGCCGAGACCCATGAAGGGAGAAACCCACGCTTAGCAGGTACAGGCTGCTTTTCATGAGAGACTGCACCCCATGGAATGACCCGCGAGAGGTCAGAGACTCTTGTTGAGGGGACCCCACAGAGCACAGGGGAAGGTCTCAGAGTTATGATTCTCCTGTGACCGTGGTGATGACTGTGGTGAAGCGAGCTGTCCCCTTTGCAGCCCACAGGAAAGCCCCCTGCGACAGAACTGCTGCTTAAGTTTTTGGACTTACATCTGTGAATGGCTGACCCAACAACAACTGACTGTAAACCTTCCATTCCCCTTTCCCCTGCGCCACTGGGGGAAGGGGAGGGCACAAACAGACCAAGGGGTGTTGGTGGAAAAGTGTTTCTAACCTGTTTCTATTTCTTATTTTTAGTCTTTAGCTTGTTAGGAATAAATTTAAGCACTATTCTAAGTTCTACTTTGCCCATGGTATTAATCAAAGCTCCTCTTTTGGTTGTTATCTCTAGCTGTAAATTCCTAGTTGGTTTTTTTTTCCTTCCCTCTAGAAGGCAAAAGGAGGGGGGAGGGGGTGAAGAAAAGCCTTGAAAGGGTTTTGCTGGAAATCAGGCATTTATCCAGAGTCAAACCACCACAGTTTTATAGATTATAAACATGAAAATAAGAGGTTTTGCAGGATATCGCTGTCCATTTCCCTTATTCATGCATTGTCTGCCTTATGGTGCAACATTTGACCATGTGTAACATTAAAAAAAAAAAAAAGACAAATTATGAAATCATTCTTCTTAACAGGTGGAAGATCCATGTATTTTTACAAATGTATTGTGTCTGTCCGTATTTGTATTAGCTCAATAATCACTAGTTGATAGTAAAAAAACCCAAAACAACCCTCCCCCCCAAAAAAACACCAAACAAAAAACTCCCAAAACAAATCAAAACAAACAACCCCCCCAAAAAAATCAAAGCAAACAAATGGAAAAAAAGAGAAAAAGATTAATCCAACCTTGCACAGCTAAATCCAAGGCATACTCACCTTTTAACAATGTGACTACTTTCAAGCTCCATCTCCAAAACAGTAGAACTGAAAGAGACACAAAGCCAAATATCTAGGCTTCCAAATATAAAAGCCTTAAAAAAAACACACAAAGCTTTTTAATCTGCAAAAGAAACAATAAATAGATGACATATGTCTATCAAATCAAGAGTAGCATGAAAAAGAGAAGTCAAGGATTGTTGCTGGGTTTTTTTTTTCCATGTTAAAACTCAGGAGTTCAGCTGAATATTAGAACCTATATAATTTATTTCTGACGTTGTGTGACAGGAGAATATATCTATTATCTGTCAATAGTAGGAGATGTCACTCAGAGGCTGTTAGCACAGTTCATTAACTTTTGATATGCAACAAAGTTACCACTGCAAAACTCTGAGGCTGACTGAAGTTCTAGGTGTATATATGGAGAGAGGAATGGCCTAGTAGAAAGTGTCCCTGTCCACCCCCCCCCCTGTTTGGGGGAGGGTAGTTGGAGCTAGATGAACTTTAGGGTCCCTTTCAACACAACCCATTCTGTGATTGTATGGCTGCAATTGCCAGAATTTTAACTCAGAATTCTTAATAGTATTTCAACACAGATTATTTTAATTTGAAATCCCACATTTCTTTTTCTACCCCTTTGGGGTACTGAACTGATAAATTGTAGTCTATAAATAATAGAATCATCTCCTCCTCTTTAGGTAAGCAGACTCTTCTCTGCATCCCTGTTTATTACTGCTCCATATATTTCAGCTTTCTATAGCTCAAAAAACCCCAAAACGAAACAAACAAACAACAACAAAAAAACCTCACAACCCAAAATAACAGCCAAACAAAGAAACAACAAAAAAAATAAAAAACAAAGGCCACTAAACTGCATAATAACTCTCTACTTGTAAAACAGAGGACATGGAGAAGCTGTAAATAAACTTAAGTGAAAAAGTGTGGCGTAGGTAGACATAGGGAAATTGCTTGGATAATTTAACTCTAAAATAAGATATTCTACAGGAATATGGTAAAGGGTCTTGTTTTTCTGGTTTCTTTTTTTTTTTTTAAATTATTTTTAGAGTCTCAGGTCATCTGTCTAAAGACAACAATTTGTGGACTTCGTGTTTACTGTTGCAATGATCGCAACCAGTACAGAATTACACAGGTAGCATTTTGTCTTAAGTGGCATTGTGGATCAGTGAGCACATATTCATTTAGCACTTCAAGAAAAGATAGGCACTGAATAAGTCACATATCAAGAGACAAGAGGTGTAATAAAAAGTTCTTTCCACTATAATTAGGCAAATTTGTGAAGTAAAACTCCACTTATGAAATACCTCTCAATATAATTGGTTTGTTCAGTCTGGAGAAGAGGAGACTGAGGAGACTCATTGCAGTCTTCAGCATCCTCCCAAGGGTGAAGCAGAGGGGCAGGTATGGATCTGTTCTTTCTTGTGACCAGTGACAGGACCTGAAAAAAAGGCATGAAGTTGTGTCAGGAAAGGTTTAGATTGGACATTAGGAAAAGGTTCTTTACCCAGAGGGTAGCTGGGCACTGGAACAGGTTCCCCAGGGAAGTGGTCACAGCACCAAACTTGCCAGAGTTCAGTGTTTGGACAATAGTCTCAGGCATATGATGTGATTCCTGGGGTATCCTGCGCAGGACCAGGAGCTGGACTCAATGATCCTGATGGATCCCTTCCTACTCAACATATTATATGATTTTATGATTCTATGATAATTTCTACTATTACCCTTAGCACTGAAAGAAACTTAGAGAAAAACTCTCAAGTATAAGAGAACAAAAAGGTTTTGCAATGCTTTTGTAGAGTCTTGCATGTCTCTTCAATATATTGCAAATGCAACAAAACAAAATCATCTTGCTATAGGAGTTTATTTAATCACTAGTAGAACTCTAGTTGTCAGGTCTAGGTGTCATCCTACAGTAGCAAAATTTAATGCCATGTGACAAAAAGGAACACCTATCCATGGACACTGATAAGATCAATTTATAAAGTGAACCAAGCAGGGCTATGTCAGGAATAGCTCAGTATATACCCCCCCACGCACACACACAGGTACACACATGCATATCGTGATACGTCACTGAGAAAGACATTTTAAGGAATAAATTGTGACTTCAATCAGAATATAGGCAGTATATAACCTCAGAGACCTTGGTTGTAGAAACCTAATTGTTAGCACTTGAGTGACTTGTATAACCTGAACACATACTGTGATGTCAATATGCACTGTCTTTAATTATGTCCTGTAAGAGCTCATTGTTATGGAGAGGTGTAAGTACATGGTGTCCAAAGTCAACTCCCATGTACCACATGGAAAGTTTGATATTGTCCAGGTAGATTTATAGCTTTGCACACTTGGAAAAATATTACAAAGATGTGACAAACAGTGAGGCTGACCAACCTGACCACAGGTTACCAGCATCAGGAGGGACTTAAGATTGCTGTGATCTTTTCTATAATTTCTATCCTTTACACAATAAAACAGGTAGACAACCTTTAGATCTCATAAAAACTGGTACTGAGAGGGAGTTAGCTGAGACAGCTTTGGTGCTGTTTCAGGGGTTGGCACAAAGCAGCCTCAGGAATTTCAGTGGTTACCCCAGCCATATTCAGCATCAAGCTCTGCCCAGCAGCTCATCCTTGACATGGGCTCTCTGCTTGTATACATTTTCCCCCAGACTCTGTCCTTGAGGAGTGGGGTGTTGTTGCACAAGTCATCAATCCTGTCAGATAATGGTGATATCACACTACACATTTTCAGCAGCCTCTGGTGTTGTCTTCAGACACCTATTGGTCCAGGGCCCCTGCTACAGCTCATCCCACTCAGTTCTTTTTCGTATAGTCCTGTATGCTGCATTTTATGCTGTTTGGTCACTCAGCTTGTAGTCAAAGCAAGGTTGTAATGTTCTTGAGATAGTCACCTGGAGACTCTTTTCTATTAATTCTTAAGGCTTCTTTGCAAAGCCTGCTAAAGAAATAGAAACTTGCTTTCATCAGTTCATCATTGTAATAAATGATTGTTCAGCTGACAATAAGAGCAAGTCAATATAAGATCTTCTTGTGATGTTTGATTGCAACACCAATTTGATCAAATTGCAGTTGATGAGCATCTCCAGTTTAAGTTACTTTGCATGCTTGTTTCATTCTAGAAAATTGTTTGGATGAGTGAAGGAACTTAAACACTAGAAGTAAGCAAGAAGATGATTAGATGGGTGACAGATTTTATTCTACTGTTATAGATATATTAATATATCTTTTGAAGAACTTGTGATAGAGAACAGATTGACAGCTTTTTTGGTTTTATGTTAGATTACTTAAGTAATGTTTCTGACAGCAAGAAATGAAAAAGCAAAATAAATGACTCATCAATTTTCAACTTGTTAAATGTATTTGCAAAGTTGATTTTCTCAAATCAAAATAAAAAATATTTCTGTATATCATTGTCAAATGGTTTTTGTCTACAAAATTAAAAAATCTGCAGCTTAAAAATTTAAAAACTTACAGCTGAACAAATAAACCCCATCACAAAATCAACAATTTTATTTACATATTTGTAAAGGTTTGCAGTTGTGTGGACTGTGGAGATTGTTCTTTCTCAGAGTCTTAATCTGCCCCTCAAAAGAACCAATACAAAACAAACAAACCCCACTTCCAAGCCCTGAAGTCTGTCTGGCCTACTAATTCAGCCCTAATTCTACAGTTATATAAAGAGGGGGGAAAACAAACAAACAAACAAAACAAAACAAAACCAAAACAAAACCCAAAACAAGCCAAAAAGAAGGTATGCCTTCATGTACTGAAGCAATTTTCCAGCCTATTGATGTTTAATGTCACTCCACCTCATTTGTCCTTTACTCTTCCCCACCTCTCATTACAATAACCCCAATTACTGTCTGACATGACCAGGGCAAGAAATGATTTGGGAGTGCTAGCAGTGTGGAAGGTACACCAGTGGGCCTCTCTGATGCTGAGGTCTAACAGCTGAGATTCCTCTGTCTTTCCTTTCTTGGGAGGAATCAATACAGGTATCTCTGCTCATCACCATCAATTTGCACTAGACTTTCACATATTTATTTCCCTTTGAGACTTCTATGTCTTTGAAAAACTTGAGAATTTTGACAGTGAATCACAAGTTTTTAGGCACAGATCTGACAGCAGACGAACTACTTGATTTTGGGTGGGGTTTTTTTGCACATTTTTGTTTTTCATTTTCATTGAAAGACTAGTATTATGTTATAACATTAAATCTCAATCACCAAATGTATCAGCAAAGAACTTGAGACAGAAATTGAATACTCAAACTTTTCTAACCATTTAGATCATAACAGTTAGATTAAATAATCTCTTCCTTCCCTAGAACTATTCAAAATCATTTCACAACTAAACGTTGAGAGTTTCTTTGTAATGTTTCATTGGAAATCATTACTAATAATGAAACAGCATGGATGGGGGATTTTTTTGTTGTTGCTTGGTGGGGTTTTGTTTGGTTTTTTGTTTTTGTTTTTGTTTTGCCATTGAATAAAATCCCAGGTAAAAAACACCAAATGAAGTTTCTTTGTTTGTAAAACTTTGGCCAATTTCTTATGTCAAAGACTATTTTTTAGTTATACTGTGACCCCTAAAATATTCTATGCTAAACTTAGAAGTATTATTTCAGGTCCATTAGTGCTAAGCTTCATTTTTCAAGGTCTTTCAGGACAACTAAAATAATAGCAAAAATTGAAGACATACACTGCTAATGAAGTCTGTTTCATAACCTCAGAGCTATGTTCTTGCACCATTTTGACAAAAAGTAATTACTTTCTTTATTTTACCCAAAGGCTAAACTTCTAACATAAGGAAAAAGAGAGTGGGAAAAATACACATTGAATTAAATGTGAAGAATAAGTAAAAATAAAATTAAATATTGCTTACTACTAAGCCTGCAAATGCTAACTGAAATTATTCATACACCGTCTATAAAAAAAGTTAGGTGTAGAGTTGATAGCTGTCTTTTTCCGAGTAAACACTATTTTTAAGACACAGAAAATAAATGCATCTGTATAACTGCTCATTTTTGGTTTAATCAGAGTGAATTATTCATGTCACTAATAATGATTGTTTTTTTGAATAAAGCGGGCTTTAGTAATTTTTTTCATAACAGGTGTTATAGCCTGACATAAATATTTCCATATTGAATGTTATTATTTTGGCAAGGTTTTCTTTTTTCTTTTTTTTTTTCTTTTTTTTTAAACTATAATTGCAAGAAGATGTTCTTTTCTCTTTTGTCTTTCCTCCTTACCTCAGAAGCACTTCCAAATTGTCACAATATTTATTATGTACGGTGGCTACAAACACAGACCACAATAATCGGTGATCTCTATCAAAAATTGCAGAATAGGTATAATATGTGATTATTGATGTTTATTTTCACATTTCTGCTCTGTGGCACACACAAACCAGCCCCTCTGGTCCAGTTGCTTCCCCTGTGCTCCTGCATTTCATGTGCATAAAACTAGCACTAAAAGCTGTTGCATTCCTCACAGTTTGTGGAGACTGCAGACCACATTAGGTAGAAGAGCAGCATGATGTGAAACCACTATCAGATAATCCTTGACCTGCCCAGTGAGGTCATGCTTTTGTTCAGGGTGACAAAATACTCAAAAGAAGGTGGCAGTTCAACTGGTTTAATTAAGTGTATACTAAAACCCTTTTTTAAACATAACTCCAAGTTGGGTCTATGTACTGAAATTTAAATCAATTTGAAATCATCTAGAGTCATCCTGGATAAACAGAGTCTGAATCTAGATGTGTTTCTTCCACAGCATTCCCAGAGCTCAGATTACATTTTGAAACATGGTTCATGAGGATATTTAGCATCTTTATTAATAAAAAGATTCAGACATCTTATAAGAGAAACAAGTACTTCAATAATTTGGATAGAATGCTAGTCATTGAGAGACAGGTCAATTCATTTAATGTATTTAAAATATAGTTTCATCGTTGCATGATATTTAGCGGTATATTCCAAAATAAGAGCAGAAAGAAATCAGAAAGCAATTTTAAGTGCTCTGTTCAACCTCTGTCTAATCAACACATTATTTTTGTTCACTGATAATTATTATCAGGTAGCCTACTTCTGATGCACATAGCCCCACTAAACTGCTGACTGGATTAATAAAAAGCCTTACCATAAACTTGGTCAGCCAGCTCAATATCTTTCTGTTCCTGATCTGTACATTGAGTCTGTCATTCTCAGAATAAACAGGAAAATTAAATCAAAACTTTTACATAGCTATGCATCTATTCTGCAATCTTTTGCACATTCCACTTTTACATCTATTTCTGGTGTCTTTGAAGAAGGCTACAAAATGTCAGGGAAGTGGACATCATATCGAAAATTCTAGGAAAACAGAATTATTTGAGGACTATAACTCCATTCCTGAACATGAGAAAATGTAAAGAACTAGAATTCTCTGAAGTTTAATTAAGGAAGCATTTTGACATAAGTAAAACAGCCCAATTGCTAAGATAGAAAAATATATACACTTTATATTGATTCCTGGTAACCTGGAAATCTATGAAAGCCATAAATATATTCCTGTCATTTTTGGTTTTTTTTTTCCTATGACTGCATCACACTTAAGTGAAGTTTCCTTATTGAAGGGGACATAGATACAAGAAGAAAAAAAATTACTTTGACTCCATTTCCTGAAAAGTTAGCCTTGAAGAAATGGGGTTTCTCACATTGAATTAAGGACAAGTCTCACTGCATTGCAATCATGTAAAAGGAGAAACACCTTCCACAGTTTCAGAGTCAGAAAATGGATATAGATCTCATTTCCAACTGTTCTATAGTACCAGTGTTTCAAACATCATTGCTACTAAGTCATATAGTAAAAAATATTACTAAAAGTATAATTTTAAAAAAATATCCTACAGAAAGGCAACATAGCATTACATGTAAATATTTTTCTAATTGTTATGTAATCTAGTGTTTGGAAGCAACATTAATAATATTTACCTTTTCAAAACTAGATTCCTATGAAGATTATAGATTTGATATACGCCTCATCATATTGGTAATTCTGAAGGGACATCAAGGGCAAGAAAATTCTATAATTAACACTTTAATCAATAATAAGAGGTGAATTAAGACAATAAAGATGAAGGAATGAAACAAAATAGATTTTTAAATCCTGAAATCTGGACAAAATATTTTCAGATTTCTCAAGAGGCCGGACTGCAATTTTCAATTGACATCTGAACTCTAGTCCTTATCAAAGAGGTTTTAATAAAAGCTAAGGGGAAAAGAAAGCCAACTTCTCTAAAAACAGATGCTAAGTAAGTGTAGTCATTAATTGTTTTGACTAATTAGCACAAAGATCATCTGAGAATGATGATCCAATTAGATCTTGAGTATCCAAAGAAGAAACTATAAATAAGTGTATTAAATCAGAAATACAAGATGAAATATATTGCACTTGGGAAAAAGAGTATGTCAGTATGAATGTACATCAGGTGATATCCTTGTAAAGGTCAGATATTTTTGAACTATTTAGAGAAGTAGTTACAGGGTAGGCTAAATGTGAAATCTTTAATCTAGATAACAATGGAAAATTTCAAGTATGAATCTTCCAGACTATTAATAGCCATAAGATTTTCTGTTATTTGACATTCCAAACTCTATCATGTTTGTCTTCTTTTACAGAAGCAGTGTTTATAGCTTTCTACAAGATTAGCAAGTAGTAAGTGGACAAAAATGCAAATAACTCTGCTACCAGCTCTTTATGTGGACAATGGTGACTGTCTCAAGCTTTGCGTTTCAGCAGCTCTAGAGAAAGTAAGCACAGTTGTTTTCAGGGCAGCCTTTAATTTCCTTGACCTTAAGTGATGTGGCATTAGATCAAGTTACACTAAGGAAACAGCACTGACCATGCTGACAAATGATTTCTCACATGTGATGGATGAAGATATCTATACACTAATTCTCTTAGATTTGTAGCTGTTGTTAGGAACACTAACCATACTCTTCTTGAATCTGAACAGTCTTATACGAAGTGAAGGGGTTGCCCAAGTAAGCTGCTTATAGTTTTCTTTTGCTGGCCTTTGGGGATCACAAAACAATTGTTTATCATTTCCAGAGATTTTTCATCTGGATAAAAGCCATAGAAGTTTATGATAAGTGAGCGTTATAAAAACTGAGAAGAATTCCTGGAAAAATTACAGAGAATATTTAATATTAGCAAGCCAATGTATGTTTTCAAAGAAATTATTTTACAGTGGAGTTGGTGGAATAAGGAGATATGGATTAACAAATTAATCTTTCATAAACATCAAAATTGTTTCTTTACCACCTCTGGAAAATGGAATCAGCATAAGGTTCTTTACTCTTCTAGACTTTTTTTTATTTTTCAGCAGGTTGTATTAATGATTCCTGTATTAGAAACATGTGGTAGCCGAATACATAGTTGTTATTAAACAGTTAATATAGATATAAACATGCGTCTTTTTTTTTTTTTAGTACACTAGAGTACATTAATTTACATATAGTGCTTATCCTTCTGATTTGCACTATACTACTTGGAAGTCTTTTCATTTGTCGCATCTTCCAAAGATGAAAGCTACCTTAAATTACATAATGTTAATACTAATTCATCAGATATTGGTTTATGTAAGTTGTTCCCCAGGACCTACTAGATACCAAAGAGCTTGCAGGTGAAGTCCATCTGGAGTTTACAAGTTACTAAAGTTCTAATCTTTAATGTTCAAGGTGGTTTTTTTTCTCTGTCCCTGTATTTATCTTCAAAATACATAATAAAAAGAAGAATTTGTATGATCGGTTCTGTGAGTTCATGAAGTAAATGCTAGTCATCAGGAATTCCAGGAAAATGCTTAGACTTACATTTTCTGTATAATTTGAGACGGAGTTAGTTATCCTTCATATTAATTCTCTCAGGATTCTCTTCAAGCAAGAGCAGACAATATAGGGATAAACGTTTGTCTCAGAAAAAATACTGGAAATATCCACACTCATTTTGGATTAATCTGATTTAATAAAAGTTAAAAGAGCAGATATTAAAGATGTTAGCTGCATTTAGGTACCTCCGAAGACAGAATCATAGATTATCAAGTTCTTGTTACTAAACTCATGGTTTACACTTTTAAAATTTTTGCATTACACTTGCAGCTTTTGTTAAACGCCACTAGAAAACATTGATAAATATGGGCTTACCCTCCCAGGGTCCCTTTCAAAATAAATTTTTCCTTAAATTTATAACAGCTGACTTGCTCTTCATGAACTGCTCAGATCAGTTTTAAGTTTTCAAACCTTCAGCTTTTCTTGGAATTGTAGATACTGTGCAAAGCACATCTAATATACTGATATTTAGTGATACTCTGCTGTATTTCTTTATTATTTGAACAACAACCAAACACACTATTGCCTTGCCCATTGTAATTACTCACAATCCAAGAGATTTTTATTTTATTTTAGCTTCAGGAAAGAACTTACATGAAACAATATTGATTAGCTAGAAAGTAAAAATAAAGTTAGTCATTCAGAACAATTCCTTCCATAAAAGGAAGATTCAGAAGGAAGATTTTAGCACCTGACCAAGGATATTGCATGTCCTTGGGATCAACACAAATTGCTCTTAGCTACATTGCTTTCATAAAATTGTAATATGCATTTGATCTTGCTCCCATAAAACTGGAGTCCAAGTGTTATCAGTGTTAACAGGATATCGAGAATTTTTTAGTAAATTCAAAATTTCAATACAATTTTTGTAAATAAGTAGAAATATAGTAAATTTGCAAATATCTATAAAGGTATTGTACCTGGTTTTGATGCCATGTCATTAGTAAAAAAAAGTCAATCTTTAACAGTTATTTAAAGAAACATCTATAGATTCAATGTGTATGTATTTATACAGGTTTAAAGAGATCAGATTTATATGTCTGGGCAAGTTCAGCTTTCTAGGCTTCTTCTAAACCTTTTTGCCTTGCTTCTTCAGCACTGATTAGCCTCTTATTCTCATTGAAATTCTATTCTCTACTTCATTTCTTATTCTATTGCATTCAAATAAGATTGTCTTCAAATAGGATTAACTGTAATTCTAATATTTCCATCATCCTGTGACCTGTTGTCACTGAGCACTGTGCTTTATAGCAGTTTAGATAATCAATACAGAATTATAGATTTTTATGAATTTAATTCACTCCTCAAGTTAACAATGAGATATAGTAATGCCTTATCTGGTTCGTGCTAATAACTCACTTAACTTCTTACTGTAGTTACATGATGTCAATACTAGAGTTTTTCTATGCCTTTATAGAGACAATTTTATTTTTATTGTGATATCTTTTTACATCAGTTACTTTCATTCTAAAACACGAGGCAATTCCAGTTCCTAATGCTGCAAATTTCATATGAGGAATAATAAAAGAAATTTGTGTGTGGCTTTTCCTACCTTCTCTGGGTACTTTCTTTCTTGCTAGTTAGGCTTGAATTCATTTTAGTCCCCTGATTATCCATTTTGGCTTCCCACTAGCTTGTATGCTTCATTAAGGTACCTGATTGGAAAGGTTTCTGGAGAAAAGTTTGGTCATGAGCCTTGGAATAACTTGAATCAAAGCTCACTGTTGTAAATAGTATGAGTATGACCACTATGTGGCTGGAAGACTGGGATAATTCAGGGAATAGTGCCTTTTGCATATCTTCCTCATAAACACTGACTAAGCACTTACATGTAAACTTGTCTTTAACCTACATTAAAGACAATGGGGTTTGCAAAAAATTTTTGTAAGGTACATCCAGAAGGTTTCTGGGGCAATATATGCCTGTCTTATACAATAGGGCTGCTGTATTTCTGGAGGAGGACTGGGAGTTTACAAATATTTGCAATGATCTTGTTAGGGTATAAAATTTTCTATTAATTTTGACCCATAAATTTGACAGTTTCACAATCTCAGTGTCTTATTATATCTGGCATTAATAAATCAGATTATCAAAGAAGCAAAAAAAAAAAAAAAGCTGAAACATCAGCCTTTGGGCAACAACCAGCCTTGCAGTCATGTGAAGAATATATGCTG
Source organism: Campylorhamphus procurvoides (assembly GCA_013396655.1). Lineage (NCBI taxonomy): Eukaryota > Metazoa > Chordata > Aves > Passeriformes > Dendrocolaptidae > Campylorhamphus > Campylorhamphus procurvoides. The sequence continues at coordinate 492,203 of WBMV01001232.1, read as the reverse complement.
CTTACTAAAGTGGCTCATCACCATCTGCTGGAATAAAGAACTAAGCATTGGGCTATAGTAATCCCTGGACAAGAGATACTGCTTTGCAGTCTGGAGGTCATGAGAATCCTTCCTGACCTCATCCACAGGTTACGTCACAACTTAATCTCTCAGTGTTTTAGAATAATGTGTCTTTCTGCTGGAGTTATACATCTGTGGGGCTTTGCAACCCACAGTCTTCTCAGGGAATTGCTTTGCCTCTGCAACAGACTGTTGGCCAAACTCAGCGGCACAAATCTACGTATATACTTTTTTTTCAGGCTATGCCACAAGAAAATTTGCTGTTTACCACTGAAATACATTGCTAAAAATAAGTCATTGAGTGAGAAAAAAGGGAAACATCACTGTATGAAGAACTGAAGAGAAACAATAGATAGGACCATTCTGACACAACTATTTTGATTGAAGGGTATGATGTTTCTACCAAGTGGGTAACAAAGGCATCACTAAAGGAACCTCATATACTGTCCTGCTGTAACCATGACTAAATGACCAGACAATATTGATTTCAGCCTGGGCAAAGATGACATTAAGGAATCTGTCAATCCAAGTCTATGTAGGCAGAGCCTAGGAGAGACTCTTGGAGATTGTGAAGAATTCAGTCACTGTGATATACAGAGTATTTAGATATTGACATCCAGCCAGTCACACAAACCACATTGTGATCCAAGTTTTAAAATTTAAGCAAATGTCTCTTATAATTAAAATCATAATTTATAAGGAATATTAACCATTCATGAGTAGTAACTAATAAGCAGTATGCAAGTAATTTACCAGAAGTGATTTATTTAACTATAGTCAATTGAAGAAAACTGAAAACAGTTGAAAGATTTTAGCATTGTCTTTTCATTAGTCTTCTCCTCTTTTCCTCGAATTTTCTGTAGTGATATTCAACTGATAAAAACAATGTCACTAAGACACAAAGGTAAAGAAACTTAATTTCTGAGTATTCAGTTTCATCCACATTTGACTTTTTGTAGTGGTAGGTACTGCTTGCTTTCATCTGGCAAATGTATGCTAAACCTTGTATTTGGATGGTGTGCAGGTTTTTTTTTTCTTCATGTTCATAATCTTCTAAAAGGGCTGGGCTGCAAGGCCTTTATCCAAACAAATGCAAAGTTTGCAGGCACAAAAATCATGGTTTGAGCCACAAAATAAAATAATTCCTTTTGGACTTGCCAGGAATACAAACTTCTAATTCAAATCTCTTTGTGGTTTTCATTACAGGGAATCCTTTAAGAATTTCAGAGAGATGAACAAGAACACATGTTTAGATGAGGATTAGAAGCTGCCCTAAAGGTGAAGATAAACTTTAAAATGGTTCTAATTATGTCACAGTTGCTTCTTCTTTGTAGCTTAGTGCATTTTTCTGTTGCTATTTCTAAACTTTCACACTGGAAACTTTTAATTATAAAACTGAACACGTTCAAGTGTCTTCTAACATATGTTGAAGCAACTGAAACATCCTCTCATTTCAAGCCTTTAACAAATATGAAGAGAAGGACAAGCAGTGGACAAATCCTCAAAAGATCTGATCCTCAAAAGACACCATTAACAGAACTCTGCTTTCTGAACAAAAATGTCCAGTACAGGTTAGTCAGTTCTGTAACAGAAAAGAGCACTTTGAAACAACCACTGGATGATTAATTAGTTTTGCCCAGTTATTTTCAGCTACAAAACCCCAGGAATAACTCAGAGCACATAGTTTTTCAGCAAACATTTCAATAAAAATATTGAAATCAGTCCTTTCCACAATTTGTCTTTCACCATTTTCTTTAGTATTCCTTAGTATAACAACTTCTTAATGATCTAGTTGAATTTTCATTGATTAAATGGAGCAATAGAAGATTAAATAGAGTAAAAGATATAAAGAGTGATTTCTGAGATAGTTTAAGAGGTAATTCAGCTATAAGAGGGGGAGCCTTGTCCTAGTGTTACCTGATTAAACAGTCAGAGATGTATTATTCCTGTAGCACAGACTTTCCTGAGCAGTTCTTTATATAAGACAAACAAAACATAAACACTGAGTTTTTGGTGGAAGAACTATGTATTTTTGTTTGCCTTCTGGTTCTACACTTGTTTTACCTTTTCTTTTGGCTGTGAAAAACGTCACCTCTTAAAGTTTTTCACTGCTAAAAAGCTTTTCTCAATTCTCTCCTAAGCCAGTTGATGTAATCCTGTTGAGTGCTTTGGCAAGCAAATTCATATTTATGTTTAGAGTGGTATGAAAGAAAGTGTCTTAGCCTACAAGAAACAAAATATAACCACTATTACATCACTGAAAGGTTTTTACTCTATTAATATTTCCAATGATTACTCACTCATATTCCTAATTATTTCACTGTTATCCCAAAAAACATGTTTTTGAAATACCTTGAAAAAAAAGCCTCAGGATATTGAAGATGTGACTTAGCCAACACCAGCTGTCAAAAACAGTAAGATGTCCAAATCTAAAACTGGTCAGATAGTTTTACTGCATGCAATGGCAAGCAAATATGTCTCTAGTTCATGACTTTTGGTGCTCAGGATAAAATGGGATGCAGTGTCCAACAGAGAGAGGTAACTCCAGAGGTGATAATGAAAGCCTGGAAGACTATCCTAGATTATCCTAGAACTTGGAAAAATTGTGGTTTGGTCAGATAAGCGTCAGACTTACATTACAGAATTACTAAGGCTCCAGACTATTAACTGCTTAGTACAGGACAGAGAAGAGTATCATGATTCTTCTATATTTCTGATTTAGCAACACTAATGGGAATTTTGAGTCCACATAAAATGCAGTCTTACAGCAGCCTGGACATTTTGATGTTTCAGAAGTCACATTTTCACATAAAGTGAACGAGCCTTATGAAACAGACTGTTATGATACTTTTAAATTAAAACAATATTATGCAATTACATGAAATATTTTTAGATTTGCCATTTAGCAATGACAACTTGACAATCTCTTATTTCTTTTTTATCTTATATCTTCTAAGGTTAGATTGTTTATGATAATGTGTTTAAGCAAGTATACAAAATTTCTAAAGAAAAATGGCATTCATTAGAAGAACCCATCTCCCCAGTATGCAGATTAATCACATTAGTCTTTAATTTAAATTCTTAAGTATTAATAAAATTATAGACGGTTTCTAAGGACTTTTTTCTTAAAAATTCTGTTGCATATAGCTTGTGTATTTTTGCAGGTTTATTTATATGTTTTCCTGATTTCTATGTGCCACTTAATATTTAGAGATGGAATTATGTAAAGAACTACACTGGCTGTGCCCCAATAACATTTTAGACTGCTTGCAACATGTCAACCAAGGATTGAAAATAACTTTAAATTGATTTGGTTTTTCAATTGACCACCATATTTTTAAAAAGGGTGTTAAAAACAAGAACTTCAGAATAATTATGTAAATAGACACTAAAAATTTCAAAAGAAGGGACAGAAAATAGGTGTCCAGCTTTCTATATTTTCAAATGCCAGGGTAAGAGTGAAAATGATCTAGTAAGTGGACATTCATATTTTAATTAAACAGTAAGTTCTAACTCTTGGTTTTACAGCTAAAGTGTATCCTCTCTCCTTTTGTGTAATTACTGATGGATCTTAGTTTTCCTCTATAATGCAAAATTTAGCATTGTGATGCAGTAGAATTTCAAATATAAAATTGTCACTAAACACTTGCATTTCTAAAAGACTACCCACTACTGACCTGTAACTTTCTGTTGACTCTTAAAATCTTTTTTTGAGGAATTCATTAGTGGGAATATAGTCTGATATTACATTCCAAACATCACCGTGTCTATTGCACTAAGCATTGTCAGAATGATGTAAACATTATCAAGGAGGATTGAAGAGGAAAGAAAAGATGAAGAAAGAAGCAAGACAATAAAGCTATAGACGTTGTAATGTTTTCAAGGACAGATAGTAACATGTTGGGTTTTTTTTGGAGGGGTGTTTGCTATAAATTGCCTTTCTTCACCAGCAAAGGTGAAGATAGATGAGAAAAGAGACTTTACTCATGTTGTCCCTAAACTCTGTCATTCAAGGAGCAAATTGCTTTCCCTTATTACCTTTGTCTTGTCTTGGACTGTCTTCATCTTAAGAACTCAACAGACTATGAACTGCACTGTCTCTAGAGCTATGTCTACCTCTTCTCTCAATAATCCATAGAAAAGTTGATTGCATTTTTGTGGTTTAGGTTTTCAATGCCTTCTTTAACTTTTTTGTTTGTTTGTTTTTGTTGGTGGTGGTGTGGGGGTTTTTATTTTGTTTTTGTTTTCACGGGTTTTGTGGTTTTTTTATTGAGTGAATCATTTCTCTGACAATGTCCAAAAGAATGACCTTTCCATGTTTTATCGCTGTCCTTCTCCATAGTTCCCTGAACATGTTCATCTGCCCTTCCCTTTTCCAAGATCATTGGCCACTGGTGGTCAGAATTTGAAGGTTAGGGATTTATTTTTCAGTAAAGAACTATTTGATGGTATATATAAATAGTACTTATGTTCCTGAAGAGAGGTGACTTATTTTGGCTTTCATCCTCCTAGCAATGCTTGAGCCTTTGTAGAAATGCATGTTATTTATATCTCTTCCACAGTGTGCAGAGCTGGGAATATTTTAGCTCTGCATATCTAATCTCATTTCACATTCATTCCCCAACAGCACAGGAGGGTGTGTTTGTATAACATATTTGTAGGATATATTTGTAAAATCAGCATTTAGAGTTTAAGAAACTTTTTACTTTCAGATATATAGCTTTTTTGGTGTCTACATGATTTTTAAAATCAGGACACAAAAAAGAAAAAAAAAGATGTCCTAGTTCAGCAGGAGGGACCAGTTATCACTGTGTGGGGGTGATCAAAGCTATTTATTCTACCCCCCTGTATTCATTTCCCAAGAACAATGGACCATTTGCAGCAGCTGCCTGGAAAGTCGTTAGCACCTTCACACCCAGCCTGAGGGAGTGTGGCTGCTAATGGACCATCAACGGTTCAACAATACCCCATGACTCACAGAGCTAATCACCCATTGTGTGAGTCCCCGCCCTGGGGGAGGGACTGGGTGCTCCCTGAGGGTACATAAACGGGGCTCAGAAGATCTTGAGGTTGTCTTGTTGGATCCAGAGGAGCAGCAGGACCTCACCAGGAGGAAACCACCACTCTCAACCAGACTACAACCATCACTCCTGACCAGACCACGGCCATCATCTGCACCAACAGGTTCTTCACTTCCTTTTGCTTTGGACTCAGGGGAACCACGCGGGTCTCAGCACAAGGGAAAACCCCTTTGGGCTTGTGCCCCGGGACACTGGGTTATACTGCTGGGTTTTGGTGAGTTGAAAGCAGTTTTCTCTTTGTGTCAGTATATTTATTGTAATATCTTTCATTAAATTGTAACTCTGACTTATAATCTCTCTTGTGATGGGTCCATTTCTCTTGCTGGTTTACCTTTAAACCAGCACAAAAGCTTACACATAAAACAAATAAGAAAATACAGAAAGATATAAAGGACTGTGAATACCATATTCACAGGACCATATCCATTATTAGAGGTCTACTGGTTGAACAAAAACTGATTCTTTACCAGTGGCTACTTCCTAAGGTCCTTTGAATATCATTGCACAAATTCTCAACAACTAAGAAATGTCAGCGCTCTCCTCAAGCCAAAAGTTTTACATGCTCTGAAGATCTCTCCCTACCTGTTATGTACAAAACCAACTGTTGACAACTGTGCCTTTTGAGATTTTTTCATCTACTTTAAAGGATTTTGAGCATTCATGTTCATTGCATATATCTCTCTTACAGAGTTCCCCAGAGATGACATCCGTTCTTAAAGATAAGATTCTGCCATCTGTTATTACTTAGAGGATATGAGCTTTGGGAATCCTTAGATGACACCTATTCATGCTTTTAAACTGAGTATATCTACTATTACAAGAATTTTATTTTTTTCATTTTGGGGAAAATTACTTAGCCTGTTGCCAGGACTACTGGGAGAGTAAAAAAAAAAAAAAAAACAAAAAAACCAAAAAAAACCCCCAAAAAACAACAGCTAAAAACCTTGTTACCTTACAGACTTAAAGCCCTAAAAGCCCTATAGGCATCTTCACATCTAAATTGTTACTCCCTGTAAGAAAGACATCAGATGGTACTGGAAATTTCCATTGTCTTCATCTTTTTGATCAATTTCAGGATATATCTGCAGGCATGAATTTGCATTCCTGATACTTTATAGGATCCAGATCTGAAGGTTTTCTCTCTCCTCTGTTAGAGTTAACAGACAGTGGTACATATAAAATTCTACAACTCTGAAGAATGTTTTGAAGGAGGCCAGTCCTAGACTTTTTCAGAAACACAATTTTCATAAGTAATAACAGTAAATTGTTAGATAAGAATAGGGTTTTGAGGTGAACTTTCTGTGAAGAAAGGAGAAGGAAAAAAACAATCTAGTTAGGTTATTTGATTATGGTGACATCAGAATGACTTAATTTCTTATAAATATTCTTGGAAAGTGGAAAAATGGTGAAATGGAGGAACAAATTCTGAGCTGAAGCATATGTTGTAACCCAAAAAGGTTTTGTGGGCAAAGGCAAATAATTGAAGTAATTTATTTGTATTGTGTGGCTCAAATACTCTGCCAATCCCAGAATAAATTACCTTAGAAATGATTTTCGAAGATTGTATTTTCATCACAACTTCTGTTTTCTGCATTTCTCAAGTAGTGTCTCATTTTAGTGACTAAAATAAATGAGAAAGTTATTTGTATATTCTTCTTCAATATCATGTAGGCTACAGCATCTAATAAATTCAATATTTCTTTTCACTTTGAAGTGTAGATGTCAAATCAAGTTTTATGTGACTTGACAGCTACCTTCTGCATGGCTGTTATTCAGGGCATTACAAAACCTTTCTAAGAAATCCCTCTCAGATAGATTCAACTGAAAATTATCAAGTTGTTTGGTCTTTAATAAATTAGATGTTTATTAAGTGAGAATAAATTAAAATATTTGCATCAATTTAATTACCTATGTTTCACTTACTGACAGATCTGAATTACTAATGATACACCAAGGGAAAATTTGTTATTAGTGATAAGAGGATTGCTTTTCAATAATCCTTTAAATTATTCAGAGAAATAATACTCTGAGCATTTTAATATATAACATGGATTTGCAAACACATTTATCTCAACTATTTTTTATCAATAGAAAATATCCTAAGCAACAAGGAGAAAAACATTATTAAACATTATTAGATAGACATGTATAATCAAATACAAAGCTAGCTTCATAAACATAGAACTTCACAGAAGAGGAGCTTTGTTTTTCAGAAAAAAACATCTTCAACATCTGACGGAAATAATGACATATTTTTTCACATTTAAGAATTACCTTATTTTTATGAGCAGTAAGTGCAGAGACCTTAACTTCATAAAACTTTTTATTATTACGCTACAAATAGGACTTATTTTCCCTCATGAAATCTGACTTTAAACCAGATGAAAGAGTGAGTAGGCTAGCTATGAAGAGTAAAAAATACTTAATACTCTGATTAGGTGAAAAATGTTAATTGAGGAATGTCATGAATAAGTATGGCCTTATGTTTATAGAACAAAGGGAAAATTACATTTTCATTATGTAAAAAGGCATATGTTTGTTATAAAATATTCAGATGTAATCATGCTTCACAGTAAGTTGGGAATTTACAGTGAATCTGAAACAGTTTAGAATAAAAACTAAATTTTACTCACAACTGAGTATAAATGTAGCATTTCTGTACATCAGTGTTAAAAGGGGCATTTTTTCTCCCATACCACTTCAAATATCAGAAAAAATAATTTGAGTTTTATGATAATGCATGATATATATTGTAGGGTAAGTAAAATCAAAACATATCTTCTTTGTGCTTCAACTAGAATGGAAGGGAAAGAAAATTCCCAGAGAAATACCTGGATAGCTTAGAAGAAATTATACAGTCTTTTATTCTGTCATGACCAGATGCATGATATGACTAGAGCAAATTCATCACAGTTAGGTGTGTCTATATGCATTTGATTAAAATTAATTCTGATTTTCCTATTTTCTTATTTGCTAAATGACTAAAAAGATCTTCTTGTTGCCTTAAGGAAGGGGAAAAAAACTTTTCCAAGACAACTTTATATGGGTAAAGCAGAGAAGAGTTCTTTACTTATAGGGTTTCGGGGTACAGAATATAAAGGAGTATAAAAGAGTATATAAAGTATAAAAAGTATAAAACAGGACAACACGTGTTGATAAGTAACAGATAGAAAAGACCGGTGCTAAGATGAACTCATGGCCTCAGGAATACCATAGCTCTTCTCTAAGCACCACCGCTTCAAAACATGCAGAGTAAATTAATCTGAAAGACGTCTCTTTCATTTAATACCCGGCTGTTTCCAGCCACCCTGAGCCACTCTGCTATGCCTTACCGAAGCAAACAAGGGACAACCCGTCCCTCCCAGGTGAAAAACCTTTTCACCTAACAGGTTGGGAACATGATTATTGCAACATCTGGGCCCAAGTCATNCTTAAGACCCCTTGGCCTTATTGGAGCTTCTCCAAGGTTGCTGGGCTGTGCTTTCTTGTTTTGACTAACATGGTATCTAGTTGCCTTAGCTCTGGTACATGTTTTCATTGTTCAGTGTTCCAGCTATTATCTGACCCTTAAGACAGTTAACACAGGGTTAGAGGTTGCAGACTATGCTATATGTGAGAAGTATACCTAGAAGTATAAAAATCTACAAATTCATGAAAGGCCTATGGCAACGGCCTACGGCAATTCTGCAGTGAAAATTGTATTTGTATTGCCACATGGATCAGTCAGCAGTGTGGATTGCTACCTGTGTGCCGAGTGGACAGCCAGGTGCTGTAGGAGTGCTCATCCTACACCTCAGGCTACAAGCTTGGTGTTAAACAAGATAAGGAAAGAGGCAAACCCTGAGACATAGAGTAGTTTCTTTTTCCTTAAACAAATGATTCAGCTGTGATAACTTCCCTGAACATTCATAACCAACCTGAAGGTATTCACCTCTTATTGATGAGCCATAAGGGCCTACAATGGACTCAGCTGCACTGATGTAAGAGACAGCTGCAACATCTTCGAAGGTATCAGAGGTTCTCAAAGTATCTTGTGACTCATAGTATTACCTTATCCAGAATAAAACTCTCTGCCCTAAGGGAGGTAGTGGAGGTGTTCCCACTTGAACCTGAGTGTATGTAAGTCTGAGTTTTGGGGCTTCCCTCACTACCAGATGCTTCCACCACTACATTGGTGGATCCACCACTTCAACAGGACTACAAACACCACTTTGACCAGTAAACATTGAAATTGCAACAACCAAGTCTCATTGCTGGATCCAAAGGGTGGGTGTCTTGCAGGTCCTTCCAGTCACCTGGGGGGTCCATAGCCCTGCTCCAACTGCCTGCCCCAGCACTGCAGCCTCACACCAGAACCATGAGTCTGCCAGTATTGAATCCCAGCCGTCTGCTGTTTCCTGACACCACTGACTCTCCAACCATTCCTATCAGGTTTTCTGGGTGGGAGAGGCTGGCCACCATCTTGATTTGGTCTGTTGGGTGGAGCTTGGAAAGATTCTCCTCATTGGTTGGTCTAACCCAGTTTTATCAGTATTGTTATTGACATTTTTATTAGTAAAGAGCTGGGTTTTGCTTACATCCAGGTGTATTTAGTCTGTCTCTGTACTGGAGAAACCAGGTGTATTGAACCCACCTGAGAAGACTTCTGTCTAGGTCTCCACCCCTCCAGATTGTCTCAAACTGACACACAAGGTGATGACAGCGTCATAGTAAAAGCTATGCTTACAAGAATAATAAAAAGAGAAGCTAATTCACTACTGCCCATCAGCAGGCAGAAGTACAACCACTGGAAAGTGTGGCTTCTACATGCATAGCAGTTGCATAGTAAGGTGAATGCCATAACCATTAATGTTCCTGCTTTATTCTTCCTTTCCTGAGTTTTTATTACTGAGTGCAACTTCATATGATATTGCACATCCCTTTTGTGAGCTTGGGTCAGCTGTCTTGACCATGTTGACTTCCAGTCTCTTGACCACCTCCACTTTACTGATTTTGGGAGACAGTGGATGGGAGGGAAGAAAAGGTCTTGATACCACAAAAGCACTGTTCAGCAACAGTCAAAATACTGATGTGTGTTATTGTAGAAAACTAATAATAAGAAAAATGCCTCAAAAAATGCTCCATCATTGTGTCTGTTTTGTTATCTCTCTTTGGACACCTGAAGGTTATGTGCAAAATGAACTGTAGCAAAAAGGTCTTAAACCCTATACAAAGTGAAGCAAAAACTGTGCAAAACAAGGAGGCCAGGGGGAGAGAGATAGTTATTTGGCAGGTCTCTCTGCTGAAAGAGAGTGCAGCTGACCACCCTTCCCCCTGCCACCTCTCCTCACCACCACCTGTGAAGTCTACAACCAGGAGCTGAGGCACTGCCAGCTGGGGGAGCACAGAAACCAGCCGTGCTACGTATGTAAGTTCTGAAAAGCCCTGTTCCTGCATCCCTACCACCTGAAAGCCAAAGTTGCTGCCTGCCAAGACAGCAGTTGAGACTATACATTGCCCAGTGGTTGCCCGACTGGAACATGGCTAAAACATGAGCAGCAGGAACAATGCATCATGGCTACATTTCAGAGACTGCATTCTAACAAGCTGCCAGACCCCCAAGAGCCAGAGACAACCATCACAAGCAGCAGAGATAAGAAAAAAAAAAAAGGCAGAAACTACTTCACCTTCCCCCCCTCCATCTCAACAGCAAGGTAGAATGTGGTGGTAAAACTGTTCTATGCTTTCAAAGTAACCTTAGCTTTTTCCAACTTTTCTCTATTTTTCCTTTCCTTTTCCTTTGCCATGTTTACAATAAATAAAAATATCAGGGTTTGGTACCTACATATAACTTTGTTTGACTTTTAATCTTGTTTCGGGGAATATTCAAACCTGAAGTTTTTTCTGCAATCCACAGAGAGATCTCTTTGTTATTCCATGGTTGTAACAGTTACCAACTGTTACCAACAGTTACCAACTCTGGTTTAGACACACACTGAAAGCAAAGAATCTTACGGGCTCACATGAAGAAGTTTAACTCATAATTTTATCCCACCCAAACCCGGCATACAGAAATACAATAAGCAATATATATTGAAAACATTGATAAACATTGATAACAAAGTGTATTGCAAGGGGAAGGCTATTTTATGAAATAAATAAGATGCTGACTTACAGTTGTTTTTTTCTAATTAGAGAGACTTATTTGGATCTTTATCTCATGTCTTATCATATCTGGTTTTCCTAAAAGTCATAGAAATTTCAAACCCTTCAACACGTTTTCCCTTGGCTGGAATTATTGAATGCGCAGAAAAGTTATTAGATAGAGAAAGATAAGAATAAAGTAATATATACAACCTAATCAAGCAAGTCTTGCTTTCTATGATTCCAGGCAGTCGTCCTTCCTCTTCTAGATTTTTAAGCATTATGCTGTGAAAAAAAGAACTAAATGACTATGTGATTAAGTTTACTAATAGTACAAGATCAAAACCAAGAGTGGAATGTGGCAGAGGGCTACCAACATTCCAGTTCTCTACTTTTCTGCTTGTATTAGGGCACCGGAGACTTGCCCAGTAGTGTCCACCTCCACAGTCTCTGGCATCATGCTACATGAGCTAATACTCAAGTTCTTTCTATACTTCTGAAACAAAGAGCATGTTAGATATTCCATTGCTTTGGAATGCAGCACAGTATCTGTGGAGAGAACCTCTTGGGTTCTTTAGCCTAGTCTTCTGAAATTTCAAACACAAATAATAAAGGAAGAAGCTCTTTGCTCAAAAAGTCTAAAAGGTGGCTATATAGATAAATCATATAAAACATTGTCTGGAGGTCCCCATTTCTTTCTACTGACTAGAAGACTGTCAAGATTTCAAGACTCAGTAGCTCAAAGGTAAAAGATACTTAGGTAAAATGAATGAATACACCTCAGTTACAGAGTGCAGAAGGGTTCACCAACCAACTACCCCACACAGCAACACCACCACTACCACAAAGCCTCAATACATTAAATAAATATGAAATTTACAGTAGAAGACCAGAAAATCCTACATCTCCAATGAAAGGGGAAAGATCAAGGCTGACCTAGATCAATTTAGGTGTTTATGAATACAGTTCTTAACAGGTTTACTTAAAGAACTTACCCAACAATCAAGAAGGAACAAAGGAATTCTTACCAGTCCTTGACTATCCAATCTTAGAAAAAAAGCATTGTGACTCCAGTTTGGATAATCAGTTTAATCCAGAGTGTGAATAGGCAACTAATCCAGGCAGTGAACTCTACCTATTGCAAAGCAACAAGCATGACTTGCAAAAACCCCTCCAAAATAACAACTGAAAATCCCAGCCACTCTCCCTTATCTTTTTAAACTGCACAGAAGCAGTAAACTGAAATTTCACAAAGTATTCTTGTCTCTGGAAACTTTTCCGAAATGCCTCTATCGGCTTAGCAAATTCGACTTTAAAACAATTTTGGTTCTGTGCCTCAAAAAGATATTCAGCTGGTTAATTTAGAAGTTCACTCACCAAATGATCTGAAGCCTTATATAATATCTAGCCTAAGCTTATTCATAGCCATTTATCATGTACTAATATTATTCTTAAAATTAAAGGATTTTTCTTTCCTTGATATACCCCCTCTCAAAGTAGTTATAAAAAGTCATTATATCCTCTCTTAACCTTCCCCAGCTAGGCTAGTCAAACAGAGCTCTTCTTAATCCCTTCTTTGCAAGGTAAATATTCCACTCCTTTAATCATATCTCTTTTCTGAATCTGATCCAATTTAAATTAATCGTTCCTCAGAGAAATTATTAGAGATGTACCCAATACTCCAGACGAGGCCTTGCTGATACCTTATGTAGTGGTATTTACACTCTTCTTTCTCTTAGAAGAATGTGTCACTCAAAGCATTCTGCAGTAGTAATAGGCTTGTTTCAAGGCTACATCACTCCAGCAGTTCACACTCACCTCCAACTAATATACTCAGGTATATCAATTTCCTCACATCAGACTGACAATATTCCTTTTGCAGCAAATTTTCATTATTAATTCTTGAAAATATGTCTTTGAACTTTGTGGTGTTAAATTGCATTCAATTTGTATGATTTCTTTCCTTAGAATGATCAGATCTTCTTGATGCAGACTTAACACTTTGCTATTTATTTCCCAAGTGTATACATAGTTTTCATCTAAATGACATAAACAAATGTAGTATATATGTTCAGTCCCAACACTGATGCTTGAGAGGTGTCTGTACAGATTTTTCTGCAGCCTGTCTAGCTTCTTGAGTATGGCTGGGAATAGTCTCCCTCCTACAAACGGTTTTCACACCTTGTGTTAATTGCTGCCATTACCATTGTTAATGCTAATTTTCCTTAGAGAAATTTTTTCAAATGTTTAGCCTAATTCTGAATAGAGTAGCTTTACTTTATTAACCTTTCTAGGAAGTCAGTTATCTAAAAATGTATTAGGTTAGTCTGATACTATCTGTATGAGATAACACTATGTTGTAATGTAAGTTTAATTTACTTCTATGAATCTTCTCTAATGCTTTGCATAGCATTATAAGTAAACTAGCTGCATGGATCATGATCTTTCTCCACTACTTTTTGTCTTGATACTACATTTGTTCTCCAAAGCTACTACCATCAGATCTACAGTTTACTTTTAGATGACTTCTACTGAATTTGCAATACCATGTGCTAATTTGTTCAGTTGACTTGAATAGATGTTATCAAACTCTAAATCTTTCACACTTAGAAATAACAATTCTGCTTCAAACTTCTGTACTGTAATTTATATCAATCTCCCCATTTGAAGTAGATAATGTATCTTGCAATCAAAAAGACCCTCAAATTAAAAAAATAGGAAAAAAAAAGAAAAGACCCCCAAAGTGCTAAAACCCACACAATACAAACCCAAAAAAAAAACCAAAACAAACCACCAAGGGTAAGATTAATTAAAAATTGTGGCCATTTCCAGATTGGCTTTGCTGGCTTCTAAGTCCAAATATAGAAAAACCACCTTCTTTTGTCATTTCCCATCTTGGCCTATGTAAAGAATAAGGTGTTACTGTCAAAATAAAAACAAACAAACAGAAAAACCCAACAGTATATGTTTTCATTTCTAATGCTTGGGTAAGCCATTCAAGTTATTGACTCTTCATGTCTTCAGACTGAAACATTGTCTTTCTCTTAATGAACCTGTTTTCCCTAGTGTTTGTCTCTATTCTTATTAATGAATCCCTTTTACCCTTCTTTCTCATATTTTATTATCTTTTAATCTTCTTATTAAATCCCTCTTTTCATGATTATTTATATTGAAAAATCCTTTCATACAACTATTTAATTTTCATTTTAAATGCATATTGTGATTTTGTTGGGACATTTACTTAGAAGTAGAGTTCCTCCACGTTCAGTGAAATTCGTCACTATGAGGGGAGTGAGACCCTGAAACATGTTGCCCACTGAAGCCACGGATGTCCCATTCCTATAGGTGTTCCAGGCCAGGTCGGATGGTGCTTTGAGCAACCTGCTCTAGTGGAAAGTGTCCCACCCCACAGCAGAAAGGTTGGAATTGGATGATCTTTAGGTTCCCTTCCAACCCAAACCATTCTCTGAATTAAAATCTTGAATTTTTCCAAACCAATCAGCCTATTTAATTTCCTTCCTGAGCATGCAAAAGTTTCACTTTTTAAAATTCCAAGGATTGTTTATAAATTTAGTTTTGTCTCCTTTTTAACATCAGCTTAGCTCCCCCTAGTTCTCACAGAAGAGCCACTGTTATCCTGGTGTCATTCTCTGAACTCACTCCAGTTTATTCAAATCCTCATCCTTCCACTAATGGAAGTCCAAAACCAGATGCAATAGTTCAGGTGTGGTATAACCACCGGAACCACTCAGCACAATTCATGAATACAACTTTGCTAAGTGTTAATTCTTTGTATCTAAATAAAGTACCCTTTTCCTTCTTGCAAGTATTATTAAGGCTTAATTCAGTAAGAAATGCAAAGCTATTTTTTTTCAATAACTATTTTTCATGGTTATAAATCCCGTTCTTCTAGTCTGAAGGGGGAAAATCAAAACAGCTTTGTAGATAATCAAACTCTTCATTAAAAAAGCAGTCATGGCTTAAAAACTCCACAATTATAACAGTGAAAATGAGAGCAAATAGGAAAACAAAAATCTTTCTGAGGCATTTCATGTGCATGTATACAGATCATTCAAAAATTTCAGCATGCATTTGACAGAAATAATTAATTTGACCTCTGTCATGAATATTTGTTCCAAAATCTTGTATAAAAAACTTCAGTGAGTTTATACAGAGTCTTGAACAAATACTTTTATCTTTATAACCTGAGAATGAAAGTTTAAGTGAATTTGAAATATTTTGAGCCAGAACATTGCAGTGCTTAGGAATTAAATATTATGCAGGGAACTTGGATTTAATATCTAAGACTGAAAGTTATTTTTTTTTTAATTGTAGAATTTATTCAGTTTGCACAACCAGCTCGGATATACAGGGGAAAAAAAGTGCTGCCTCCTCAGTTAAAAAATTAATACTTATATGGCTAAAATCTTTATCAAATGGAAGGCAAACTGCAAAAATTTAGAAAAGCATAAAATTAGTGAATCAGCAATATAGATATAATGAATTAAATACCCACTCTAACATTTTTTAGGGCAATCCGTTGCCTCCATTTCCACAGATCTCAGTGTTGCCATTTTTGAAATTATGTCCTTGAGCATTTTTATAGTACTCCTTTTCCATTATGTTCCAGTTTACATTCCAAAGTCAAGAAATTCTCAGAACAACAAATGGATGCCCATCTCCTTTCTTACTTTCATGCTACCACCAGCCTCCATTTACTCTTGAGATACTTTACACAATACTATTTTGGTATAATGGAAATATGGCCCTCATGGATGCTCTTCCTGGATTAATAAACCTGCTATTGACTTTTATGACTATTATCTCTGGCCTCTCTAGTTAAATAGGTTTTTGTGTTCCAATGTGCCATGTAAAACCTTTATTATAGTTCTTGGCCTTTTGTGATATTCTGTATCTTCAGTGCAAACCTTCCACAAGTTCCATCAAACAGTTCAGATCTGAGACTGTATTTTAATCATTTCATGTCATACATTTGTCAAGCACAAATTATTTCCAAAATATGAACATACATTTTTACCCGGAATTATTTGCATATAGGCCCACTACACAGGCATGAGCTGACAGTTTTCTGAGCAGGCCACTCAGGGGACATTAATTATATTTTAGGTGCTTCATAGTTTCACAATTATTTTATTATCTCAAACTCTGCATAAAGTTTTAACAGAATTATTAAAAAAAAAAAAGACTCTAAATTCAGCATTTCCCTGCAATACCAGTACCTTCTCATTTTGTTTTTTCTACCAGTTTGTTAGGATGAAATCAAGGACATTCTTACATGAGCCCCCAAACCAGGTTTGTGAGTGTTTTTCAAGGCCACTGTAGAACACAAAGGAATTCAGAGTGGTTTTGTGTTTCAGGTAGTAGTCATGGAATCATATATATATATATATATATATATAATATATTGGTCTGCTTGGTTTCCTATTTACCATAACCGTTAAAAACATGTGTAATTTTCTTAGACACATAGAATATGAATTCATTAAAGTAATTTAAATGCCCAGTATTCAGCAAGGCTGTTGTTTTTCATTAACACTTATTTCATTTTACTTTACTGTTAAGAGTTTTTCTAAAGAATGTGTTTCATTAGGAAGTCTTTTAGATGGTAATAAAGATGGTAATAACTCCTTTTTTTCTTTTTGGGCAAATGATAAAATCTTGTAGTAGAAATGGTCTGGAAAGGTCATCTGCTTCCTGCCCTGAGGCAGAATCAGTTCTACCCAACGGTTAACTGAGAAGGTCAAAAGCAGTTTTTTATTGTTGTCCTTGTTGAAGTCAGATCTCTCTTCACTCAAAATTGAACAAGACAAAATACACAAAAGGCTAAGGAAGAGAACAGCATGCACAAGTTGTCTAAGCTGCTCCTTTAAGACCCTGCAAACTTGTAGAGCAGCAGGTGATATAAGAGATCGTTTCTTAGCTGCTCTTTCCCTGTGGCTCACAGCAGCACTGTGATAAAGATGGTCTTGGATCACTAAACTGGCTTTCTTTAGCAAAGGCAAGAAAGATAGGGATAAGGAAGAGGAAAACAGTAAGATAGAGAAAGAAAGCACATAAAAATGTTTGTAACATTATGCAGCCAATTTTTATACTCCAGATTATGTCCAAGATCTTGCCAGAGCCAGTGAAAACAGAAAGGTAGTATGAATAGTGTGCATTTGCTTCTATTCAGAATGTTTGATGCTAAAGATCAAACAACTGAGATGGTTGAGTAAGTGCAGATTGAAAGGACTGAGGTTTCTTTCTAGATTTCCCCATGAAGACACTTTTAGTACTTCATAAAAGAGAAATGGATGAAAAAACTCGGTTGCTTAGCGTTTTATTGAAAGTGTATTCTGGGGAAATTTTTAACAGATTACTGTAGGTTCAATGGTTTTTGTTCCTTTATTTCTCTGATTTATAATACATTGTTTTAACTTATCCCTTTCTTAAATGATCAAACATTTTTATTGTTCTTATTGACACTGATTCAGTCTTGTTCTTTGACTCTTGCAATTTCAGTACGCAAAATTAGGGTTTTGTTCCTGTGACTTTTTTAAGTCTCATATATAAATTCCCTGTATGAATGTTTACATAGGAGTAAACATATCAGTTGCAACAGCAAATAGATTTTACTTTTGCTGTGTAAATGGAAACAGAATAGAGAGATTTAGCTTGAGATATAAACTAAAAAATATCAATGACCAACTAATGTAAGAGAAAATGGAGAAATACAGTATGTAATCACAAAACTGTGTGAAGTAATGTATAAAAACTATCTCAATCTTAAAGCTTCATTTAGGATTGCCTTTTTGACAATGAGCCGCTAACTGTTAACTAAGGAACTACAGTGCCTTTAATTTTTTTTAAGAGTATATAGAAGAGCTAATGAAATATTAAAATATACATATAATTGAAAAATCATAAGACAAATCATATTCCCATTCAATATCTATTTTCTTTAATTGCATCTTAATTGCTGTTCATAAAACATGGCTGCAATATTGAATTTAGAAGAAAGCAGTCAATGTGGTCTCTCATAAATATGTCCAAAGTGTCATTAATTATACTATTGTGCAGGTCCTACAGGAATTAAGGCCTATAACCTAATTTATAGGAAAGTAATAACACTGTCACACAGGCCAGTAGTAATTCACCATCAAAATGTCCTGTGACATCTTAAACTCACACTTAAACTCAGTCTGGGACTGTCCAGTGAATGAGGAGAGAACTGATGGTTGTATCCAGTTGCTCCTGTTATGGAAATGTTTAAACGTTTTAGCAATGGCATCCAGATAGACCATACACAACTTATTAATGGTCTTGAAAAATCTCATTACTATTTTCAAATACAGCAGTAATTTTTATTGCTAAAATTACTGATTTTGCAATACCTAACAAGTGACAATTCAGATGTTAATATTAAATCCCAAGTCCAGAAGATATTTGATGAAAATGAGGATTAAAAAGATAAAACTGTAGGTTGTTAAGACAGTTGACAAGTGCTACTTTCAAAATAAGGCTAGGTCTTGGTCTTTACAGGCGCATTGAGAAAGTAAATTCTGAACAGTTCAATCGTAATTGCTCTACTGGTCTTAGATAGACTTTTAAAGGACCTGACACTAGATACCTGATTTTAGGTCTTCTGCTGCAATATATAGCAGATTACCATGCCTTGCAATATTCCGTTTGTTTTTCCTGTTGCAGTGGCAGTTACCAAAGCCATCATTTGTTTAGTATGAGTAATGTAAACTTGGTTTAATACATCCTTATATCCCTACATAGAGGTTTTTGTAATGTCTCCTATGTTTTCTTAACATTCAAAAGCAACTTATTGTTTCATCCACCTGTATTGTTTTACTCATGAGTAATGAAAAAACAAAGACACTAACATAAGATACTTTTAAGAAAGACTGTCATCTCTCTGGATGTAATGGCACCCAGTATTGATAACAATACTCCTGATTTGGTAATATTTGATATAGGAAAATATTGTATAAACTAAAAATGGATATGTACTGCAGCAGAAGGGCTTTCTTTAGCATAGAATAGAATAGGGTACAATGGAATGGAATAGAATAGTTCAGTTAGAAGGTACCTAAATTATCATCTACTCCCACTCCCTGACTAATTCAGGGCTGGTCAAAAGTTAAAGTATATTATTCAGGACATTGTACAAATGCCTCTTAAAACCTGTGAGGCTTTGGGCATTGACCATCTCCCTAGGAAGCCTATGGTTTGACCACCCTCTCTGTAAAGAAATGTCTCCTAATGTCATGTCGAAATCTCCACTGATATAGCTTCAACCATTCACACACATCCTCTCACTAGATACAAAGTAGAAGAGATCAGCATCTCCTTATTCACTTACCCTCCTCAGGAAGCTGTAGAGAACAATAAGGTTACCCCTCTATCTGCTTTTCTCCAAACTGTACAAACCTAAAGTCCTCAGGCACTTCTCATAGGACTTGCCTTCCAGACCTTTCATCAATTTTCTTTCCCTCCTCTGGACTCACTCAAGGACCTTCACATCCTCAAATGCTGGGGCCAAGAACTGCACACAGTTCTCAAGGTGAGACTGCATCAATGCTGAGTACCATGGAATAATCGCCTTTTTTTGACCAGTTGGTTGTATGTACTGTGTTTGATGCACTTCAGGATAGGGTTTGCCCTCTTGGCTGCCAGGGCACATTGCTGATGACTCATATTGAGCCTGCTGATGACCTGCACCCCCAGATCCCTTTCTGCAGGGCTGCTCTCCAGCCATTCCTCTCCAAGTTTATACTTGTGTCCAGCATTAATACATCCCACGTGTAGAATCTGGCTTTTGTAATTGTTATTTTTTTGTCCCGTTAGTCATACCCCAATTCTCCAATATGTCTAGATCCCTCTGCCAGAGACTGCACTCCTTAAGAGGGTCAACAGCACCTCCCAGTTTGTATCATCAGTAGATTTACTAGTGGTGCATTCAAATCCTGCATCTAGATCATTGATAAATACATTTTCAATGTATTAATACATTAAACAGAACTGGTCCTAGAACTGATCCCTGAGGAACACCACTGGTGACTGGGTACAAGTCATATGTAACTGCATTCTCTACAACCCTTTGATCTTTGCCATTTGGCTGATTCTTCACTTTGCTGATTCTGCCACCTTGCCACACCATGTTACACAACCATGAAGAGACAACTGCCCAGCTGCAAAGTGTTAGAGCACATGAAAAAGGATAATCAAGTCACAATGTCAATTCAAATTAGTTATGTCTAAATTACTAAGTATCATGCTAATAAAACTAGGCATGTACAGAGTAAAAAGGAAAGTATAAAATATCATATTATCAGGGATAAAATTGCAGTGTATACCATTACTTTTAAATGAATGAACACAAATTTTCATTTCATACTTTATGATTTATTATGTGATTCTGAAGAACTGAAAATCTGTTCAGAAATGGATTAATAAAAATATTTTAGCATCCTATACTCATAATGCTATCAGGTTATTAATAAACTAATAAAATAAATCTATGAAACCATATCTATTGAGAACATAAGTAGGTCTCAGTCATTTTTTATGTGTTTGGAAATAACAATGATATGGCAACAGAAGAAAGAAAATATTTTTGAGTTATATGTTTATTACATATAACTCAAAAATATTAAAAAGTAAAAGACATTCATAACAGCATAGGTCAGCCACTCTGCAACATCAGGCAAAGTTTATCAAGTAACCTCTGTTACATCGATACGTTTGTCTTTTGCATGAGGTCAAACAACCTCAGACTTTTGACTGTTAAAGATATTTGAAGGTCTTTATCCCTGATTTGCAGTTGAGCAAGAGCTCTCTGTGAAATACCAACTGCCTGGCTATGTAAATGACCCTATGCCTTCCTGCTTTCAGGAAATCTTAAGGTCTTAACTAGTTTAAAATGCTTCAGGCTAAGATGCTTTCCTCTAGACTGCTGTATTCAGGTGCTCAGTTATACCAGGCAGGTGAGCTGTTTGGGAACATTCTGTCCATGCAGAGCAGAAGCAAAGGAAACACCTCAAAGAATAGCGCTACATAAAGTCCTTTACACCTTTTCCTCAGAAAGCAGTTCCCACTTCTTCCCTGCTGACTGTCACATACCAGCTGGAACACAAAGTGCCTGGGATACTGGAGGGGGAAATATGGATCTTTGTTCCTTTACTAACCAGAGTAGTCACATCATAGAGAGCCTGTGGCACATTAGTATGTGCAGCAGCCAAAGGTTTAGCCACAATGCTTGAGCAGATTCAGCAGATATCTTGCTGTTAGCTGAGGGTGGGAACCATATTTATATTGGAATACAGACATGATTAAAGTTCATACTCTTTATGTATGCATTCAGACCAGGTCAGAATCTCAACCTGTATCACCAGGAATAGTTCAGGTACACAAAAAGTGCTTCTATCAGTCTAAGCAGGTGGACGAGCTAAGGGAAGTATAAGTCCAAGTATGTTACATCCCAGCCAGCAATGTTTCTACCCCTATGCAGGTTTTTCTTGAGCCTATTGGAGACAGGGTGAACTACAACTGGGCTGAGAAACATCATGAGCAGAAAACACGTAGACCATTGTCTCTTATACAACAGCATATCCTGATACAGTACCATCAAGATCTTCTTAACCATCAACAAATATGTTGTGTCTCACAAAGGGGAATATAAAAAGTTGTAAGGTGTAATAAACAAAAATCTTGCCAATGGTTAGTTTTCTTACCCAAATATAAGCTGATGCTCTCACCCGAGACATAACTGAGTTTCAAGGCCAATCTGACTGTTAAGTACACATTGGTTACAAAAGGCAGAACAAATGAAGAGTGAAGACAAAGAATGAATGAGGATGAATAATGAGAAGGAAAAGGGAAAAAGGAAAACAAAAAGGGAAGAAAGAATCAGAATAACATTATTTTCCCAACTGTAAGTTCATTCCAATTTGTCATTCAGAATTGGAGGGCGGTATAAAGTGCAAACTCAGACCTTACTGTATTGGAGTAGAAAAGAATTAACACAGAGCTAATGGGCATACTCTTCAGCTGGACAGAAGCACAGAACAAACACAAGGCAAATTAACTTTTTATTACATATCATAGATCATAGGAGTAAATATCATTTTCATTATCAATGTGCATTGAAACAAAGGACTATAAAATTACTATGAGATAAACATGGTTCCAGTAATTATTCCTTGTTTTAATCTGGAGATTTTTTTTCCCAAATTTCTTTTAAGCAGAATTTCTGTTTTAAATAGTGAGTTCTGCTATGTAAATAAAGTATTGTAGGACACTGTATGCTGCATTGATTTCCACTATAATATGTAGTGCAATTTAGGCTGTATCTTTAATATTTAAACTAGCTATTATAACATAGATTCACAGTTCTGACAGAATTAAAAATTACATATTGAAAATAGCTTTTACAAATTGTTTACACTTTTTCAGAAGGTTTCTTATTTGCATTTTGATTATTATGCAATCTATGCCTCTTGGCATAGAAATTGAAAAAACAGTACTTGGTTGGATAAAATATTTTCCATGCAAAAAAATAACTTGCTGATTTAAATAAGTGGAGGGGAGGGAAGGAGAAAGATACTGAATGTTAAATAATTGGAAAAATAAGCCAAAAATAATGAATCAAAAGAGAAAATGTTCATTGATTTTAAAGACAGAAAAAAATCAAAGACAGTGTAATTTCCCTAATTTCCCAGCAACTCATGGTTTCACACATAAGGTAACATTAACAAAGAACTGCAGACTTGGTGCCACTCACAGTGGATGAAAATCTATGGTGTATGCAGTACAGGGCATACTGGATTTGATAAATGTCTTTCTAACTAAAAATCTATGTGTAGAAAGAGAGATCATGAACTGAACACATTGACACTTCCAGACAGAACAATAAGCATGTGACTATGGTTATTATGTCAGGGCAGGACAGAGATAACCTTTGTTATTTACTTTACCAAATAGGATTTTAAGAAATTTCCTTTTTCAAACATTGCACTGCTTAAATGTCTGGTGTAAAACGCAGGTCCAAAACTTTTAAAGGCCATGAACATGGACATGAACAGATCTAGGTTTGTTGGAGAGGAAAATTTGTCAAATTTGCATTACATTAGTTTTACTTGCATAGGACTGCAAGTCTGGTGCATTTACAGTTGAAACACTGAATTAGGTCTTTGTATTAACAATGATCAAACACTAACAGCAGATCTTTGTTTTTGTTATTTTTAAAGAAAGTGCTAGTCTATCAAACAAGGCTAAAAAGGGTCTGTGTTTCTTCAGTGGACATCTAGAGACAGCCATGAGAGATGGATGATCTAGCATAACAAAGGAAGAATTTCTGTGATAGTTTTTTCTGCGTATTTCCAAGTTTTCCTGTTGCAAGTTTTCAGATTCTGTATCAGTAGGGAAGAGAGGGAGGAAGACTTTCACAAATGTATGATAAACATAACAGCTTCTTTCCTGTTTGAAGATTAACTAACAGTCTGTACAAAACCAGCTAATGACTACTCTATTTTTCTTAATGTGATCCTGATTCAGAAAATTATCCTCAACACTTATTTTACAATCTCAATCTTTATGGTAGCCAAGGCAGAAACATCCTTAAGTATCTGAAAATTTAATGAACCTTACATGCTATTTGGAAAAGTATGCAATTTATTTCTTAAGTGGCACTTCTTGCAAGTACTAACTTCTTTTGAAGAAAACAGGGTGTCATAGTTGAACCCCAGCCAGCAATCAAGTATCACACAGCAGTTCATTTACTTCCCCACCAGCAGGACAGGGAAGAGAATTGGAAAGGCAAAAGCTAGAAAACTCATTGTTTGAGATAAAGACAGTTTAATAAGGAAAACAAAAGACACACATACACAACTAAATAAAAAGAAAAAAGGAATTAATTCATTGCTTCCCATGGCAGACAGATGTTCAACCACCTCTAGGAGAGAAGGGCCCATCACGTGACAGTGACTTGGGAAGACAAACACCATAATTCCAAACATCCCTCTCAGCTTTGTATACTGAGCATGATGTTATATGATCCCTTTCGTTAGTGGGATCACCTGTCCCAGTTGTGTCTCCTCCCAACCTCCCATGCACCCCCATCCTCCTTGCCAGTGTGGCAGCACAGAAAGCAGTAAAGGCCTTGACTCTGTGTAAGCCCTGCTCAGCCATAACATCTCTATATTATCAATCCTATGTTCAGCACAAATCCAAAACATAACCCCATACTAGCCACTGTGAAGACAATCAACTCTACCTCAGCTGCAACCAGTATATGGGAGATAAGTGAGCAAAAAACTGAATAAAGGAGAGAAGAAAAATAGAGCAAATTATAAATAATCTTGTTTATAAGAATAATCTAGATATCTTGGAATGGGAGGAAAGAAACCTTCATGTTTAAAATACATGAAACACCCTGTATATTGTGAAAACGGAGAGGATATCAAGAAGAAGGCATGTTTAAAGATCCTACTTAATTGGGAAGCAAAGAATTCCTTCCACATTGTTTCTCTCAGTTAAGGATGTTGGGCTCATCAAAGTTGTTAATTAAATACTAGTAGTTCAGTCATCACCTTTGCAATGCTTTCTGTCACCCTTCCTAGAGAAGGGAATGCTGTCTTTTTTGTTTGCCATTTGCTAACTGCACTTTGCTGATACAATTTAGTCATTACATGTATTGTCTTTTAGTCTATTATTGGGTTGAACAAACTGAAGTTTTAAAAAGCTATATGTGGGACTAGCAAGTGAGTCAAGGGTATGTATATTTATATGTGTTTTTCTACTCTAACCTTCCCAGATGACAGTAATGGATAATGGGGTGCTGGCACACAATAAAATTGAATGAAACACTGAAGGCTTGCAATCTCTACAGTCAGATTTTTATCAGAATAAGAAAAGAATATTTCAGAGCATGATCTGTATATACTGAAAGTTGAAATATTTTCCTTTAGACTTGAAAATAAATATTTTCAAATAAATCTATTATGATTCTGCTCTCTGCTACAGAGAGAGTCTCTAGAATGATTGAGACTGCTCAGGTCAAACTCCCTGAAGCCTGTCGTTACCCTTCTGCTCCCTCTGTTCCATGCTCAAGGGATTCCTGGCTGAATACATCACCTCAGTGAACAACCGTGTGCCCTGACCCCTCCAGCAGAGCAGCCCATCTGATTCACGATGCAGCTGCCACAGGAATGTAAACAGTATAAAAATATGCTCTGATACCAAATCATATTCTCTTCAAAAATATATGCAATCCATTTTCTCTTCAATAAGGCATGGACATGTGAATTATACCAGTTATATCAATTTTCACAACTGATGAAAGTGATTCTTCTGTGTGTTGCATATAACATTTGACATCTTCCTACTAAACTAGAGACAGCTAGCAGTCATGTGGAAGACTCTTTGATTGCCTAAAAAGACAATTACACCACAAATTGTGACACATCTCACATTAGGCTCATCATTAAAATGCTTGGAGTCAGCATTAATGCTGGTAGTTAAGAACAGCCTATATCCATTTATGATGCACTGTCTGCAGTTATTGAATTCCCAGGCTGGTTAATTCTGGTTACACTTCTTTTTGCATGGTACTTTTGATAGCAATAAACAGGACCTTATAATCAGCAGTCTCAAAATGCAAACATTTTGTCCTATTTTCTTTTCAGGTTTTTTCTCATTTATTTCCACAAGACAAATATGTTTCATATGTGGACTGGTTTTAAGTTAAATGTATTTTTAATACTTCACAACACAGCATAAGCAGATGCAAATATACAGAGTTTAACTCAAGGATCATGCAAAACATACAGGTAAAGTGACAATTTCTGTATCCCAGGGAATTTGCAAGAGCCACAGGTATATTGGGTTCTGTAATTTGCAGAGTCTAGGACCATTACTTCCACTTAAAGTAGAAATAACCATAAATAATATATGAAAAGAGCGTTTATAATATTATGAAACTTTTCAGAGGTCTTAAATATAACTGTAAATATATTGATGCCTTAAAAGGAACGCAGTAAAAATTCCAGGCAGTCAGTAAGGAGATAAGATAAATAAGTAAAAGTTTTAATGAGCCAAACACCGGCTCACAGGAATACATTCATGAGAATTCTCTCCATTACACAACTAAATTACAGGTTTTTATAATAGTGTCCATCCAATCCCATTTTGCTATTTCCCCCAGTCCTGCCCCCAAACCACCCTCTCCATGCCCCCTCGGGAATTGGGTCTGGGGTCTCAGGACCCTCTCTTCATCTTTGTTGTCTTCTTCACAGCACGTCAGGTCCTTGGAGGCCTTCCAAAGCTTCAGATTTGGAGGTCCTTCTGTCCCTGTCTTTCTCTTGTGGTTCAGGCTTCATGGTGTTTTTCTGCAATTCTACCTTGAAATACAGACTAAACAGCTTTAAGGAATTCTAAGGGTTGATATAGGATAGGGGTTAGGGTGTATAAACATTCAGCTACTAAAGTTACATTACTAATACATTAGATCTACAATAATTTCTAATATCTATAAAATTAAAA